>JAVTVY010045010.1:0-20867 GCA_036873755.1 Hanleya hanleyi
CGAATCGGGCCTTATTTTGGCGATTCAGGGCAATATTTCATTTGAGAGTCGCGATAGAGGTCATCCGAACCAGAGGTCAGTTGTAGGTAAAACACCAAAAGATCACAAATAATACCATAGGGGTTTGTGGCATTCGGAGAATCCGATGCTGATCTTATTTTGAAGATTTGAGGTCACCCCATTGTGGGGTCAAAGGTCAAAGATCAACAGTTACTACTAAGAACAATCGAACGAAGATTATTCAGGAACAAGTTTCATTAAAATACTTCGGAGATGACATCTGCTGACACAATGCTATAACTATGCCGCTATGCCGCTGTGTGTGTTTAAATGTTCGAAATACAATACAAAGACCGCTTTAGCAACAATATACCAATGATTATTAATACCTATAACTTCTGACTTGCGCTTCTAAGAAACTGTGAAGTCGGGTCGCACCCAGTAAGGCTGTGGAAGAGGGGTAGTGCCAAGGATTTTGACGGACCGAGATCGAAACAAATGGTATGGACTGGAATGTCACAATATTTTTTTCCAGTACCGAAGCTCACCAAGAGTTTCGATAGACCGAGGGTCTCCAAAGACCGGATATCGCTGTTCATCGTGCGAACATAGGCTGTTGTATGACCCTCCTCGGTGGCATGTACTAGATGCAGGAGGACCCTGGTGTCCGCCTCTGAATGGTTACACCGTTGAAGTATTGTGAGGACACAACGCCTGTTGAAGAACACGGACTCAAAACGGGTACACAGGAGGAGCTTTCCGCCCATGGACTATTAATGTACAGCAAGGGATGTGGTGCAGCCGGTGTCAACGAGGCCGAGCATCACCTCTTCACCACTGCAACCAAATCGCTGGAAAACATCCCACATCCCAAGCCGCGCTGTTGCAGCATGTGAAGCGAGCGCTACTGCTTAGCGAGTTTCTACTGGAGTCAGGTCACTTCACTCCAGCAGGAAATCCCTGACTTCAGTGAGTGGAGCTGGCACGAAGATTGCACCAGTACATGGCAACCGCTATGGACCACTCTCAGCGACACTTCTATGGCATATGCCATTCTCATGCACTGCGGCTGACTCAACATGCTCAAGGCATGTACGGGAAGGTGCAAATGCAACTGTGCCGATGTCCGATACATGACCCTCTGCAAATGCAGGCGGGTGCGTTAATAACAAGGGCCGTGATGACAAGTATTACTTATTGCTGGCATCATAGAGCGGAAGCCAGAAGGCATAGGTAGTAAAAGTAATCATTGGTATAGTGTTGCTAAAGCGGTCTTTGTGTTGTATTTTGAAGATTTAAATGCACGTAGCGGCATAGTTATAGCATTTTGTCAGCAGATGTCATCTCCGAAGTATTGTAATAACATTTATTCCCGAATAATCTTGTTTCGATTGTTTTTAGTAGCAACTGTTGATCTTTGACCTTTAATTCCCAAATGAGGTGACCGTGACCCCAAATCGTCAAAATAAGGCCAGAATCTAATTCTCCGATACCACAAAGCCCTATGGTATTATTTGTGGTTCTAGCTCTTTTGGTGTTTCCTATAAATGACCTCTGGTTGATCTCTGGTTCAGGTGAACTCTATCGTGAACCTCACGTGCAATATTGCCTCAAATCGTCAAAATATGGCCAGATTCGGGTTACTCAACCCCGAAAATCGATAAAGTGAGGTGGTTTGTATATCTCGACTAAAAACCTCTAAAAATGAGGAATTTGATCCCATAATGACCTTCAGGATGACCTTGACTTCAAATCGTTGAAATAAGATCAGAATCAGATTCCCCGACACCGAAAACCACTAAAAAGTTGTATTATTCATAATTCTAGCCATTTTGTTTTTTTAAATACGATTGACCTCTAACCCGGGTGGTGGCCATATTGAATTTCGCCAATATGGCGGCTCCCGAGGGCGACTACCTTGGCGCCCGTCAAAAATCGAAAAGGTATTGTATGGGCGACATATGGGCCAAATTTGGTGCTTTTGGAAGAATCTGAACCAAACAGCCCCTTTTATGCCCTAACGTCCCGGACTACGTAGCTTTAGCTGCGGAAAGCTCGATATAGGTGCCACAATGATGTCTGTCTATCTATATGTCTATCCGTCTATCCGTCTATCTGCAGGACCAAGTAAATGTTACAGTTTTGGACTTAGAAATTTTTCCCTCAGGACCAAGTAAATGTTAAAGGTTGATCCTAAGGCCTGCCCGACTGCCGAACCCTCATATTTCAGATGCTTGCATCAGGCTACACATATTGAACCCATCCACTACCCTGGGGGAGCATGCCCTCACCCCTGGGACCCCAGGACCAAGTAAATGTTAAAGTTTTGGACTTAGAAAATAAACCTGTTCACAGCATCTCGGCCTCAACTATGTCTACTAAACTAAGACCATCCCGACCCCTCCGAACTGTCATCTATTCCAAATGCTTACATCTGGTTACACTTTTTGAACCCATCCACTACCCTCGGGGAGCATGTCCCCACCCCTGGGGCACCGAGCCCCACCCTCTATCTCTTAAACTAAGCTTCACCTGACCCCATACCCATATATAGTCTGGGAGCTTAGATCATGCTACACTTATTCAACCCATCCACTACCCTCGGGAAGCATGTCCCCACCCCTGGGGCACCGAGCCCCACCCTCTATCTCTTAAACTAAGCTTCGCCCGACCCCATGCCCTGATATAGTCTGGGAGCTTAGATCATGCTACACTTATTCAACCTATCCACTACCCTCGGGGAGCATGTCCCCACCCCTGGGGCACCGAGCCCTACCCTCTATCTTTTAAACTAAGCTTCGCCTGACCCCATACTCTCGTATATTCGGAGAGCTTAGATCATGCTACACTTATTTAACCCATCCACTACCCCAGGGAGAATATCCCCACCCCTGGGGTACTGAACCCCACCCTATATCTCTTAAACTAAGCTTCGCCTGACCCCACACCATCATGTATTCAAGGAGCTTACATCATCATACACTTATTCAACCCATCCGCCATCTACACTTATTCAACCAATCCACTACCACCGAGAGAATGTCCTCACCCCCGGGGGCATAGAGCCACACCCTCTATCTCTCATATACCCTCATATATTCTGGGAGCTTACATCATTCTACACTTATTCCATGCATTGCCCGACCCCATACCCTCATATTTCAATTTCAAATTTGATATCTCTTATATGTGAAACTAACCTACTATTGGGTATGAGATGCAGTGTACATTGTATACACACACACACAACAAATGACCTACAATATATACTTTATAGTAATTATTACATGTAGTTTGATGACATTATTTTGTTTCAGAAGTACAATATTAAATAACCCGGCGGGGGAATCCCGCAGTACTGAACCTCTATCAGTTTTGAATTTCGTGTCGCCTTAAATGAAGGACAAAATTTCCTTCAATTTTTAATCCTTCTATTTCACATCATATGATTTAGCTTAAAGCTTTACATGAACCATATTTGTGTCCACACATATAACTTAATGTATTAATTAAAACTGATTATTATGTAGCATTACACATGTATGATTGAAACATTTGTCATTATATTCTTTTATTTGCATACAAATGTGAGGGTTCACCATGCACAAGTCTGGTGTCCCATTCCATACTGTAAATGATACCTCTACTCCAACTATTACATTGTTAATAGCTCTTTCAGAAAAGGGATTATATAATTCACGTATCACGTTACACCAAGAAGTTCCGTGGTCCAAATTGCACGGTCAATTGTTCCTAACTATACATGTACATATACGTAATGAGCTGTATATGCTTACTTTGAAAAAGAAATGAAATCTTTATTTCAGGTTTTATAATATAGTTCCTTTCAATCCAATCTCAACATCACTGATATAGAAACCATATATATATGTATTGTCATTTCAAATATGTGCATTGCCAGTGATGTGCAACCTCAAATGATGTGCCACCCTAAAGGGCTCGATTTTTTGGCGAAGTTGCATGTTTCAAATAATCTAGCACTTTTGATATCTACGAGACACTTTAATAATCATATGGAAGAAGAGCCTTAGCTATTGCGCCGCATAGCGTGCCATATACGCCGCATAGCGTGCCATATACGCCGCATAGCGTGCCATATAGTGAGTAAAGTGGATGAGTAGTAGGGGGAGAAGTAGGAGTAGTAGTAGGACTCGTGTCGGATTAAACTAGGTAGATGTATATGCCACCCACAGCCTCGGTACATGTACACTATCCAATGGTTCCATATGGTCAGTCGTATTTATATACAGGTACTCAGAACACAGGGAAAAAATTTGGACGATGGCTAGCTACTGAATGTCGAATCCGACGCTTTTGTGGTACCATCTCGTAGTATATGTGTACCAAGTTTGGTGGCTCGGGGATGGGAGAGAGTAGGATGGGTAGATAGATATATTGAGTCATCCATATCTATTTTATTAATGGCCCAATCTGTCCAAACTTAATAGGAGGGAGTTTTTTTTAATTAACGTTTGCTTGGTATATCAACCTTTCCATGTCAATTGGAGTTTGTGTCCAAGTGCCAGATTGCTTTACTTAATGAGTGCCAACGGTCTATGGTCACTTTTAAGCAAAGACAGTTCTAGAAGTTACAGTAGAATGTTGTTTACCGCATGTAGATACTCCGAATTGAAAATATATTGTGGTTTAAACTACAAATATGTGATTTCGCATCACACCGGGGTTAATCTCTTCCAGGTTGGTGCTCCTTCTGGGTCGGTGGCAATGAACTACATTGTTTAGAAATTTGACAGCAGATCTTCGAGGATTTTATAAGCTGTTTTAGTAGCGAAAAGATTTTCTCCGCATTTCTGAGAAATCTGATATTTCAAATTGCAGATGAAGCTTGAACCTACTTCCCGATGTTGATCTGGGCCCCACTGGGGAGAGCATGGTGGAAGGAGTCATAATCGGTGGGGGTGAGAGACTCTCTGTTTACTAGTTGAATGGCATTCGGTAACACTGACCAGCTGTCAATGGCGGCAAGTTGAAATTTTCATGGTGAAATTCCACGAAAACTTTTACAGTTGATGTCCCACAACGTGAATATTCTCATGTCAACTGGATTTATGCATCGAAAGGCTTCTGGCAGTAGCAAAAAGATTTGCGGACTGCTGCCTGTCAGGAAAATTTTTGACATTAGACCAAAGAACTTCAAATCGTCACGTGACTATAGTTTTGACTTGATCAGCCCAAATTTCTCCAGGCTAACTCATGAATAACATAAAATATTGAGGTGATTCCAAATATGTTATTAAATTATTAATTAATTTTAATTAATTTTTCAATTATCAAAATTTAATACAAAAATTTCGAATGTGGGTGAAATCAACATCATAATGGTAAGGGTGGGTAATATATCTTGTATTCTTACGCTATTTCTGTGACAAAATGGTGACCCTTTGGAGCAGATATAGGTAAAAATGACTGATCTGCCAACTGGTCAATGCAGAGTATGGCTGGGGTCAAAGATATGCGCATAGATTCAATTACATACTTTTAATGCAAAATCTAGAACTAGGTTCAAACCTAAATTGCTCGCATTTATCATTTATGTATAAATCCACTCCAGATCAGTCTGGCATCACATGAAATTAATAATAACCGGATCACCTAATAAAACTCAGATGTTTGTTCCACGCCCAAAGAATATTCAAATACCTTTGCATTTGAAACTCAATGAGATACATAAATTCAATTACTTGAGTCATTAACCTGACTGTTATTGTCAATGTTAAGCAAAATCTAATTGAACGGCCGGCAAAAGTCATTTTCCTTGTGTGGTCATGTATTGCACCATCTAGTTGTCCTTCCTTATAGTCATTATCTTCTGGATTCCATATTTCAAATGCTGGTATATTTTGTTTTATGTTTGCATGCTAGCATTCAACTTCGGCTATCATGGAGGTCCCCTACTCTTTGTTCATCCTGTGGATTGTTGATGATACCCTGACAGGAAGATTCCTGAAGAAATTCACATTCTCGGGTAATGATACACTGATAGATCTGTTGATGGCTTAAAATTTATATGTCTGTATGCAGCCTCAGTTGCATCAGAGCAATTTCACTTAATTTCATTTGTGAAAAATAAGTTTATCATTTTCATTCATATTCAGATTAGACATCTTACTGGTAGCAAGGAACATGGATCGCAGCCAGCAATTTTGGGAGTGTCTCTCTCCACAAACCAAAGAGTCTCTCAGGCATTTCGAGAAGTCTCCAATATAATACATGACGGTGTGACTAACGCCACAGGACCTACGAAGTAGGGTTTGATATGATTTAAGTGTGTACTCGAGAGATGAATTGGGGGCCCTATGTGCTATCGCGAGAGAATTTATATAGCAGTCTCTAATTGACAGTGGGTACTATTAACTTTCCCAGATGTCACCCCTGGTGAGTCATTAGCGTAGCAACTATTATCGCCCTCAGTTCCTATTACCCTGGACACTTATCAGCCCAGCAGTACAGCACGAGGTCACCCATCTAATTCTTGCCCGGGCTCAAAGTCACTTAACTTCGGTGATTTTACGAGAACCGGTGTGTCCAACGGGAAATTCCGTAGCAGGGAACCTTCAAAAGTCAGTATCAGAGAACTTTCAAAAGTCAGAGTGAAACATACAGCCAAGGGTTCCCGATGGGCATGACAGCGCACTCGCTGAGTCATCAATAAATAATAAAAACATAATTATAAATCAAACTTTCATCAGAATTCGGTCAGCTCAGAACTTGCTGGTAACAATGCCCTAATGCACGTTCATGCCAAAAATCAAGGTTCTATTGTCAACGGTTCTCCTTATTTTGCTGACGAAAGAATTCGGATGGACTGACTGACTCAACCACTCACTCATTACCGGACAATTTGCAAATGGTAGCCTACTTCGTAGAAACAGACGTGTGACCTCCAACACTGTCGGAAAATGAGTATTGATCTTCTGTAAGTTGCCACTGTTTAGTTTCATCAACTGTCACGCCAAGTTAACAGTTAATACACTTCATCAGCCAAGGCCCCACTTTTTCCACTGGCTAGTATAAGTTTCAGTATTTCGAATTCATGAGAAGTAACTCTGCGTTCCTAAATAACACGAGCATTTGTTGTTACACAACCTTGTGTGTCATCAGCAGTATTTTCTGTTATGTCTTTCAGATTTGAAGCCAGTTTCTTTGACTGAAGTATTCTCATGGATCCAGGGATGCCCTCGATGTCTGTAGCTTCAACGGTCTTCTTGTCTATGCCAGGCTCGTCACCAGGGTAAACTCATTTTCGTCTAATTTATTAAAACAATCGATTTAACCGCCTTAGTATCTGAACTACAGAAGTTGGTTACCGGTTGCCATAGTAATCATGTTTTCGAAAGTATTGGCACCCAAGTCTAGAAAGTGATGTCCTGTTACCAGTAAACATAAAACAATCAAAATCCATTGGAGTGTTATTGAAACGAGAGATCCTGAAGGATCTTGACGCCCACCATTGTCCGATAATTGTAAGCTAATGACAAGAGGATCTTTTTGTCCATTGTTACTAAGAACAAACGATTGATTTGTAATTTTGTTTGCAGAATTTCGAATTTGAGCAAAAAAAATCGAAAAAGGGACACTGGAAAACACCAAGATATTATCTTTCAAAGTTTCAGGAGTTTCAAGATTTCTAGAAACTGTACTTGATGTCGGTTGTTATAGTACAAGTGAAATGAGCAAAGTTAGTCTGAAAATGAATGTCCGGAGGATCCTTCGTCTTTATTTTGTAGGTTTTTTTTGCACGTGTCATCATTGGGTACTGGAAGCGAAGACAAATCTCTTTGACACTTTAGCATGAGCTATGAAACATACTTAAGATATTATAATTAGGAACGAATGCTAATTCTGTTCTGTTTACTGGGCTAGTTTGAGATATCTCTTTTAAGATACCATGCTCGAAAATAGTAAGACGGTACAACACTTAATACTGAAGGGATCCGGTCCGTGCAGTAATGTTGAAACTTTAAAAGCGTCCGAATCATGATTATCTCCCTTCGATCGAAACACGCAGTAGTCTACAGTTGTCGAGTTGTGATGTTGTGTCACAAGAGTGACGTCCCTTCGTGTTGTACCATATGAACAGTCACAATCAAAGCGTGACTGAGATACATCATTCTTTAGATGACGACTTTACAACGAATATTATGGATTAAGAATACTGATCAGCGATACGGATTTGATATTTTTGGAACATCATGATGTCTTGCCGGCATCCCCTTACCAAAAATTCTTGTAAGATCTTACAAGAAAGTGTCCTGTAAGATCTTGTAGGACAGTCTTGTAAGATTTTGGCACTTTTCTTGTAAGACTGTCCTACAGGATCTTACAAGATCCTACAAGACTGTCCTACAGGATCTTACAAGACTGTCCTACAGGATCTTACAAGACTGTCCTACAGGATCTTACAGGATCTTACAAGATCCTTCAGGATCTTACAAGATCTACAAGACTGTCCTACAGGATCTTACAAGATCGTCCTTCAGGATCCCTAGGATCCTACAAGATCTTACAAGACTGTCATACAGGATCTTACAAGACTGTCCTGCAGGATCTTATAAGATCCTACAAGACTGTCCTACAGGATTTTACAAGACCGTCCTTCAGGATCCTACAGGGTTGTCCTACAGGGCTGTCATTTGTGTCAATTAACGCAGATAGAATAATGCTGGATGGTTGTGCAGGGTTGTCCAATATACTGCAGGTTTACGATGAAACGTTTCGTGTCGAATGAGATAGTCAACATAACAAATTATATGCATTCATTTCATACATTTTATTGTATAAAATAGAAACGTATAGACAGCTATACACACAAAACAGAAACGTATATACAGCTATACACACAAGGGGTTATTATGTTGTCATGTCATACATTTTATTATATAAAATAGAAACATTTATAGGGAACAGCAACCAGCACATGCACGTAGCATCCAAAGTCCAAGGCATCCATGTTTTTCTCAACAGATCAAGTGTCTTTTATAACTTTTTAGCTCCCCATTCAATTTTGATTTCATTGCGTCCAAAATCACCTTGCTGGTAAAAAATGAAAAGTCATCAAATTAGCAAAGAAATTGTTATCAAGTTATCAATGTGTCAAGTTATCCTGAAACTATTCAGAGGTTATCCTCATAATTTAAATGGGTAGAATGGTATAAAATTGTTGTGACATTAGCGAAAAAGTATGATTAGAGAAATCTTAAAAATATTACACTACATTCAACGGGCGTATTGCTGATATTAGTGAATGTGACGATAACCAGGATGATTTGCATTGAAATATCATAGAAATGTTATTGTTATTGGTGTGCCCTCTGCAAAAACCAAACATGTGCCGCTCACTGAATAAAGATTATTTGGGTCCAGTAGCACCAAAGTCATTCAAGTCATTTGTTATTAATGTAAAATACACATTCTTGAATGCATGTTATGAATATTATAAAGCAATATAAATTACGATACTTAAGCAGTATTCATGGATTTGAAGCAAAATATTTTGAAGTGGGATCCAGAATTATGGATCAACACTAAATGAAAACGCAATCACAATTGGAAAAAATATTGAGAATGTACACTAATATGATTTTAACAATGTTCGTCATCCAGTTGTATTGGTCATGTAATATTGCCTGATGCTATTTCCTCTTTTGCGAAGAAGTAATTCAACAATAGATGCTGCATGATTTCCATGATCACATGTCTGCTCCGAGTCGATGAAATGTGCGCCTCGAACATGTCCGATTGGTTGCATCTGAGGAGAAAAAAATTGTTTAAAACGTTTTAAATGAAATGAATGAATGAAATGTTCTCATTTTTCAAGATGTGGGTACAGATGTACAATTGAATTATGCAGCAATCCTTAGCCTTGGTCAAGAATAGTGCAATAAATAGACAATTAAAATATAGCCTGTTATCATGGTTATGGTGATAGGAAATCTAATCATAATTTATCCTGCTTTTCCTGGTCACATTTTTATCATAGCAAATATCGGTTATGCCAACAGTGTATTTGTTATTAATTTATTTTAATAAATATTCCTTTGCGATTTCATCAGAACTTTGGTATGGAAATATTCTCAAATCTTCTGGAAATATAAGCAGGAAACGATAAACAGTTAAAAACAACAAGTGAGGATGTCAACTGATTTATTGAGAGCTAACATCCCCCAGAAACTTCCTAGCAAGTTAAATCCTACTGTTTGACATGAACAGGAAAATACACAAGCAGTGGTGTGATATAACCTATATATCTCACCCTCCGGGGGATTTCCTCCAGCGGTGCATGGCCAATCTTCACATGAGGTCCCCAAGCCTGGGCTTTTCCAGCTGACAATGCAACAATGGCAATTCACAATGCCTTGATGAACCTGGGTAGATCTGAAAGGAATTTTGAGACAGATGGAATTATGGATATTTCTTTGTGAATTCCAGGCTAAATGAGTCATTAATTTTGACTGCAAATATAAGGTGAAGTGCTGCAGTAGTTACTGAGAAGAGTATCAATTGTTTAATATGCCAAATATATGATTGTTGTTGTTGTTGTTATATGAAGAGAAACTTGTTGATAGTTAAAGCTCATAGAGGGTCCACATTACAACATTCTGAGTTTAACTAGAAATTAGAATTGTTTTGCTAATTAAGTTATAACATTATAATTATATTTATAACTTACTTACCATCACTACATGTAGCTTCACTCATCACCATCTGCAATACAGTTCTTTAAACCTCAATAGTTCCAGCTTAACATGAACAAATCAACTTTCTTTTTGCAATCTATCCTGCATGTTTTTCTGCTGTGGTTGTTCTCATATGACAGCATGGTGGCGCCACTAGTGGCCAATTAAAATATACCGGTACAGGGGAGATAACTCTCCTCAAATTGTTGAATTAATGCCAGCAAGTAAATTGCAAATGTAATAGACTACCAGGAAAATAGAATAATATTATCTGTATATAATTGGTGATAATGAAGAGGGTAGAGTATTCATTAATGGACATTTTTTTCTTGAAAATCATGTTAGAACTGATGTATTCTTCTAAAATTATTTTCTTCATTATGTCCAATTTTATTATAAAATCTTTGGATTGGACTGATTATTAATTAATTATTTATTAAACTTATTAATTTTATTATAAAATCTAAATTCAACAAGATTTCTTACACAAATATGATACTATTTTGATAACACTATGTAGAGATTGATATTATTGATATCTTTATTTTATTCGAATGAAAACTCATATGTCACTAATATGATCTCTGAAGTCTTACGTAAAGTTTGTGTATTTTTCAATTCAAGCTGTTGTTGTTGTTGTTATTCATTGAAGAATTCGTCGCATTTTGTCGCTGTATCCAAACACCAAAATAGTTATATTGATAACTTGTATCATCGTTTAGATAACATATTGAAAAACAAATGTAGTACTTTGACAGAATTTCCCAATCAGGTTTGAAGGTAAACTATTATCAGATAGATTTTTTTTAATTTTCAAGAACAATTTTCTTACTTGAGTGAAACAGATAAGGTTCTCCCTATGATTGATTCAGTAGAGAGAAGTACAATTTTGGTACATATCATGATAATACGCCTGCTATTTTTAAAAGAGAAAGTGCTAACCATATCTTCAACTGGAGATCCAATGTTGTGGATATTCTGTAAAACTGTCTTGTAAAAATACTTTCCAAAAGCAAACTGATTTTTGTCCTACAGGCAAACTTATTCTTACAAGATCATGTAGGACAGCTGTCCTGCAGGATCTTACAAGATCTTGTAGGACAGCCAGCTTTGTCCTTCAAGATCTTGTAAGATCGTGTAGGACAAAAAAACTGTCTTGTAAGATCTTACAAGATCTTGTAAGAAAATTTCAAATCCTACAAGATCTTACCAGATTTTTTGGTAAGGGTCATTGAAAACTGTTGACCGCTTCTCTCTTGCAGGAACCAAGCCTATGTTTATGTATACTATGATTGTCTTTTTGAATTTGGTGCTAATACTGTTATATGGAATATGGAATAGGTCTTTGGATTATGGACGCGGATATTCTCTAATGGACGACGGCTGGATTATGAATGACGGACTAGAAGCTTGTAATTGCCGACCTGTCGGCAGACGAAACGGTGGGGCAGTTCACTTGCAACGGCATGGACTAGAGTAAACTGATTTAAAATTTTAAGAAATACATTCTAATTCGGAATCATTTGAACTCCTTGATATAGAAGGTGAAGGTATGGATATTCTCTATAGTCAATATATAGAATATGCCCCACCCTTTGATCCGTCGATTCTTGTGATTCAACATCACAACTTGGGAATACCGTATTAATTTGAAGCGTAACTTGGATTTTCGAATCGGGCCAAAAAAGGTATCTTGCACAACTAGGCCCCATGTGGGACCTGTGTACCAAATTTCAGAAAGATCCATGAAGTAGTTCCTGAGAATTCACGATAACAATGTTTCAAGGAAAATTCAAGATGGCCACCTGGCAGCCATATTGGATTTCCGAATCGGACCAAAAAGGGTATCTTGCACAACTGGACCACAAGGGGAACCTCTGTACCAAATTTGAGAAATATCCATGCAGTAGTTCCTGAGAAATCACGATAACAATGTTTCATGGGGAAATCCAAGATGGCCGCCTTGTGGCCATATTGGATTTTGGAATCGGACCAGAAAAGGTATCTTGCACAACTAGACCACAAGGGGAACCTGTGTACCAAATTTGAGAAAGATCCATGCAGTACTTCCTGAGAAATGACGATAAACAATGTTTCATGGGGAAATCCAAGATGGCTGCCTAGTGGCCATATTGGATTTTCAAATCGGACAGAAAAAGATATCTTGCACAACTAGACACCAAGGGGAACCTGTGTACCAAATTCGAGAAAGATCCATGCAGTACTTCCTGAGAAATGACGATAAACCATGTTTCATGGGGAAATCCAAGATGGCCGCCTTGTGGCCATATTGGATTTTCGAATTTGACCAGAATAGGTATCTTGCACAATTAGACCCCAAGGGGAACCTGTGTACCAAATTTGAGAAAGATCCATGAGGTAGTTCCTGAGAAATCGCGATAGCAATAATTGTTTTCGGACGACGGACGGACGGACGGACGACGGACCAAGGACGAAAAGCGATTTGAATAGGGCTAAAAATGATACGGTATTATTTGTCTATCTAGATCACTTCCTGACATCATCAGAGCCCAACTTTGTACTAGAGCCCAAATTTAACGACCAACTAATATGGGCAAACGTTACCGGCGTAATGACAAGAAGTCATGACCCCACAGACAAATATACTGACTGCATAGTTCTAAAAACATCACAAAAACCAAAGGTGATTCTTGTGATGATTTGTATCCCAGCCACGATTTTATTTTAGATGTTCATGTGGACATCTTGAATGACATGACCACACGGCCCCTAGCACCGACTTGATCGGTATTGGATACAAATATTTCAGAGCGATGATGTAATAGCCCTATCAAGTCATCTGATGAGAAATGACGAAATTTGTAGAAAAAACGGCCCGAACGCGAGAGTATTAATAGAATGCAAGTTCGTATTCAGAACAAATGTCTGTGAGGCCCGACGCCGACGAAGCGCTCCATTCTCCACCATGTTTACAAGTCACAAAACTACAATCACAATGATTTGTACAGAGGGCAAGCCACGGAGACGAAATGTCGCTAAATGGTAATAATTCCTCGGTGTTGAATGAACAATCGTTTGGTTCATAAAGCATTGCCACAAGCAAATTAGTCCGTGAGTGAAGAATTTAGAACACTGAGGCTTCCTCCTCCCAAAATAAGTTAATTTTGCAAACATTCTACATTTTTTCGGACATCCCGTTCCTGAATTATGACTACTACATGGTATTATGACTGCTACTTTTCACACACTGGTTCTCCGGGCAAATGTACCTGAACCCTGATGACGTATTATACCTTTTTCAATCACGTGATAAATTGTGCACTCATTCATCTGCATGGCAGGTGATCACCTATCCAGAAATCTAACATCGCTTATGCAACACGAAACTAATTAAACTGGCAACGTACAGTACATGTGCCAAAAGGCGTGAAGCCCTATATGTAACCCGATACACCAAATTAAAGCTCGCTCTTTTGACTCTGTCAGTCCAGGGCGCTGGCATTGAAGTTGATGTCACGTTACATGAAGGAGGTGACCCGCTAATTGAACTGTGTAACGATCCCCACTAGCCATTCAATTGTCGCGGATGTTGGGGACCTGCATTGCATCAAGGGATAGAAGAGGTATTTTATTGTCATGAATGTAGAGGGCCTACGTCATCAGGTTTCAGGACAACTATAGACATCGACAAATGTCGCAATTACGGTACGAGTCCATTGCAATTAAAGAGCTGTGTAAAATTTCCGGATTGAACAAAAGTAGCACCCTCATATAGCAAGCGTCAGATCCAACTTTCAGTATTCAGCAGTCGTCCATAAAAAAAACTTCCGCGTCAATAAGGGAAAGACGTACTTCGTGTGATAGTTAGCACCGATTCCAAATGTGTATGGAATAAAAATAATAAAAACAAAAGATAGGTTCTTACCAGAGAGAAGCGGTCAACACTTTTCAATGATGTCAACAAGACATGATGATGTTCTTTACATGAAATCCCCATCACTGGGCAGTATTCTTATTTATTCCCAAGTCGTTTTCCAGACTATATTTGTTTCTCAGAATATTTATTATCACCCTTAGGTGTTGCGGTAAGCCAAAGTTGTCGTTGCAATCTCCGTATTTTTATGTCTCATTTTCAATTCCACTTCCGCGTGCAATTAATAAGACAGAGCATATGGATACATCTTTTCTTTTACGTTTCATTTATTACAAGCAAATGTAGCAAACATTGATTAAATTACTACATGGTATAACGCTTTCAGGAATGAAAAGCAATTAATTACCAAATACAGTAAGGCATGTGAAACCGTTGGAGACAATTTACACCTCATCAACATGTCTTTCTACGACACGAAATATTCCGTATATTTATGGCAATACATATATATATTTTTAAAAATGCTTATATATTTAGGATCAAAGAGAATAATGTAAAAACATTAATATATTTCACAAAGCTCTGTGCTCATTGTCACGTTATTGTTACTTCAGTGATAGAAGAGGTCTCTTACTAAAAATCCGTGCCTCTTTTACTTTTCTTTCTGGATATTCAAAATGATGACAATGTGAATGTAATTATTTCAGATACCTAATTTTACTAGGCAAGGAATATAACAAGCTTACCATCGTCCCCAGGTGTCCCACAGGAATAATTTTTCAGTTCATATTTCAATTAAAACTAGCGCAAAAATGAAGTGGGAGAAATTGACCAATTAATTTTCACATTTCTGTCTAGAGATTTTATCATGTATGTTAGAACCAGTTTCAGATCTAATACTTAGAATTTCAGATTGTTTTTTTAAATGTTGAATTTCAAAACCAAGCAATAAGGGGAAATAGCAGGTTTCGTCAAAGAATTTCAGATTTTTTTCTTCAAATGCTGCATTTCAAAACCAAGCAATAAGAGAAAATGACAGGTTTCTACAAAGAATTTCAGATTGTTTTTTCAACTGTTACATTTCAAAACCAAGTAATAAGAGACAAATGATAGCTTTCTTCGTCAGAGGGACTCGCCGCATATAAGCAAAATTCAAAGAAAACAAGGAATTACAAGCTATAATAAAGGAATGCGAACAAGGTAGTACAGAGGTATTTTAAAACAACAAATATATAAATGTTGAGCAGTCCAACAAGAGCACACACATATTTGTTCTTTTGCAATCGTTGGTAGCCTTTCGATATTAAAACGATAATATACATGTAGCTTCAATGACCCCAGTTCTCAGTTTCATAAGGGGAACACCCTTGCTACATCACTCTTGTAAACTTTACTAAGAATGATTTAACCTAAAAAATTGGATATAGACAAACCTATATGCTAATTATGTATCTATGATGAAGGTAAATGTATCCCGTCACCAAATATAGGCTATTCACTACAAAGGATATGTGACATTTGAAGGTAAATGATTTACGAGAGCAATCAATTGCTGGAGTTTAGACCTATTGATAATTTATAAATAATCTATAGAATTAAAATCCAGTAGATTCACTGATAATTCTTCAGTGATACACGATTAACGTAACTACGAAAAATGACATGATTCATGATGTTGCGGATCATCATACGACTTGTATATTTCGGTCTACGTTATGCGGGTTGCCATCGTCAGCAAGTAACGAGTACCAGTAAATCTACTGTATAGTGTTAGCGTTTACTGTCTGAGCCCTGTTGCTCGTACTTATAGAATTTCAATGTTTTCAAACACCTAAACTTACACAGGATTGAGGAACCATGGCTTTGTTAGCATTACAACGGGAGCAGGGATTTGAAACCTCCCCCTGTCTGCAACTTCTTTGTTGACCTGTCAAATAAAACAAAAGTTTCCTAGATTACCTAAAGTCATTTATGTGCTTCGTTATCACACTTTAAATTCGAGTGACGTTTTGCACAAGATTCTATCCGCGTTGTCAAACAATGGTGAACAAGTACACGTGCTAAATAGTGCACCGGCTCTGACATCCGGTAGTTATCTCCGTCGTCCGCACAGAAATGGACAGCTTCCACAGAGAAAACCTTATACGATTAACATCAACATTCAAGTTACTGATGCAGGAAATAAATATATATAGATACAAGATTGCAAGGAGTAGCAGTGAACAGTTTTTAGGGATGCCAACAACACATGATGATACATGCTCGATAGCCTTTAACCCAGAATACAAGTTTACCCAGTTCGTCTGTTGAGAATACCAATTTGTAGCGGTACATACATGTAGCTACAAAAATAAACTATTCGAATAAATATATCAAATTTGTTAATAATTGCATATATGATTATTCCATTGAATAATTCTGGGACCGTGAAACCCAACATGCCACCAGACCAAGGTTACATGGGCGTTCCCGCTGTTAATTGGTTAATTAGGTTGCTTGAGGATGGGGGTGGGGTCGACGGAGTAAAAATACGAAGCTGCGCATCTCATAACCCCTCGACTCTGGGCGCCAGCCATTCATAATGTATTTAATTTGAACCGCTCTACTTTGAAGACATCAGGAACACAAAGCATTCAAGTGACATATATACAAATTATTAAAAATTTTGCATTAGAAATGGCCCCAAGGTTTCCGTCCAATCAGAGAAACCGGCAGTCATTACTCGTCTGTTGAGGTATGGATGATGCATACCAAGTATCATACTGAACACCTCAACAGTATCAAAGTGTATATAGATCATCAATGATTTTACATGTTAAAAATGGCCGCCAAGGTTTCCATCCAATCAGAGAAAATGGTTCGGTCATTCATTGTTAGTCTCTTGATGTATTGATGATTTACACAAAGTCTTGCATCAAACACTTGAACAGTACCAAATTGGAGCGATATGCAAGAATAGATTTTGCATAAATTAAAGTCGGCAATCAAATTTTCCACCTAATCAGAGAAACTGGTTGTCATTAATTAGTTTCTTGATGCATCGATAATGTATAGTTTCATGTGAAGTAATAAAACGGTATATCAAAGATATAGATCATTATAGATTTTGAATAAATTAAAAACCGTACGAAACCGGTTCTGTCATTCATTGTATGTCTTTTGATGCATCGATGATGTGTACTAAGTTTCATATGGACCACTTGAACGTTATCAAAGATATAGATCATTAATGATTTTGCAAAAATTAAAAATGGTCGGCAAGATTTTCGCTCAAACAGTGAAACAAGTTCTGTCATTCATCGTAAGTCTGTTGATGCATCGATGATGTATACCAACTTTTACACCAGGCAATTGAGCATCAGAGATAGAGATCATTAATGATTTTGCATAAATTAAAGATGGTCGCTGATCAGTATTCTTAATCCATATGATATACGTTGTAAAGTCGTTATCTCCAGTATTATGTATCTAGTCACTTGATACATCGCATAAATTATAGATGGCCGCCAAGGCTTCCACTCAATCAGGGAACTGGTTCGGTCATTTCTTAAAATTGTCTTGATGTATCGATAACCTATACCAAGTTTCACAATGAACACCGAAATGGTATTCGAGATACGGAAAATTAATGGTTTTGTATAAATTAAAGATGACCGCCATTGTTTCCACCTAATCAGCGAAACTGATCTGATCATTCCTTAAAAGTTTCTTGATGTATCGATGATCTATACCAAGTTTCACACTGAAAAGCGAAATGGTATCCGAGATACACAAGATTAATGTTTTCGCATAAGTTAAGATGACTGCCAAAGTTTCCAACTAATCGGGTCCAGATTTCATAAGGTTCTGGGTCACGAGTATATGGTTGTGCGCTGCAAGTTTGGCGTGCATAGGCTAACTTGTTCTGAAGATATCATGGTAAGGAGAAAGCCGTGACGAAGAGACGGACGGACGGCCACAGGGACGTATACTACGACGACAATACCCTTCGGCCAATTATGGCCGAGAGGTAAAAAAGTACCCCCCGCCCTCCACCATGCAAAACTGCAATAATCGCATATTTTTCACTTTAAGCACTTTAATAAATGGTTAAATTGCATTTGTCTCGCTTTAGCTTTTTTTCGGTCTGGCCTCTTTAGGCGAATTTCTCTATTTTCACTCCAAATTTTGACGGATATTTCCAAACTTTCAACAGCCCGCAATTTCCATACAAAGCTAGGGTCCTAATATCTTTTTTTTGGGATTGATTGATTGATTTATTCACCATATAACAGCAATATAAAAAAAAACAATGTACAATTCAATGATCAAAGATATAGTGCTCTGAATGGCGGGAATAAAACCCCTATGGGCTTGTTAAATCCCGGAAATATATTCTATATTAAATTTTGCACGATTATATGAAAATAAATATTTACATATAGTTAAGATGAAGTTATGAGCCATCGGTTATTGTTTATAAAACATTAATGTAACATATATACAGACGTAGTATTATCTAATAGTTATAATATCTACTATGCATGTAGCATATTACATTAGCATGAGCAGGTATTATCACAACATTTACATGCGTATACATTAGTGTAGCTGAGTAATTTAGAATATGTGGAATTTGACGGTATCTTGAAATTTATCTGAGTTGATAGGGATAATTCTTACGAGTTAAAAATATTTTAACTTTGCCACCCATCAGTCATCATTCAGGCGAGAAAACGTCTTTCGACAGTCTCCGAGAAGATCTATTCTGACATGACAGCGCGGGGAGTACCCTGAGTATCAAATCCTGGGACGGAATATCTGGAAGATACCGTATCCCGGCCCTGCACTTGTGAGCTATTTGATCTAGACACCCACGTGGATGCACCCACCCACGCAAACTTAGAACATCACGCCTCCAAGTCGGATTAATATAAACAATATCCACGAGACACAATTCACTGCATGCATGGATCTTGTTGATTGACAGCTTGTGAATTTCGAGTTGCCGAAATTTTATTGCTCAAATGCATCCGCCCACCAGTTTACCAACTGCCGTTTGCCCATCTCACTGTCAGGCCATCGTAGGCCTACGACGGATTTGATATTCAGGCTACGCGGGGAGCGGCCTAAATCTAATGAGATTTCCTGCAATGTTTCGCTAATTATTCCTGAATCAGGCAGCACTAAATTGGACCCAAATCACCGCTAAGCATGTTTTGCAAACAGCAGTAGGCTTAAACGAGCCCATAATTAGTTATCGAAAAATAGTCCACCTTCTCAACAGTCAAAGGAATTTATTTCGAATGAAATGTACACCGTCTTTAATCAAATTCATGACGTCAGACATCTATAACAGGGTGGCATCAAATACCATTATATCGAATATGTTTGATTAATAAGCTTGCCCTGATAAATGTACGTTTGTGAAATGATGTTCTGGTTCTGGGTTGCTGGACCTTTTACAGGTCGAGCAAATTTAACAAACACATCTGCAACAGTTGAGTATGACGTTGAAACGTGACGTTTTGGAACAGCACATCTGTTTTCAATGAGATCAATTGTTTTCGACATTAGCACAGTTTTAATGGTCTCACCACCTAAGCTCTAATCAGAAGCGACTGTTTAAAGCACCGGATACAGTTTAATATACGAGTAATAAGAGTAATTAATTCTGATGAATTCGTCCCAAGACTTGTATATCTGAAGCAGTAATACTCGAATCGATCGTCAATGTCCTCGTATGCCGCCTTGACTAAGTCAACTTAGATATCCTGTAAAGATTTTCCATATTTCAACAATGTCTTCATACAACGCGGTGAAATGGTCTTTCAGGGCGGCTTGAAAGCTCCATTCCCGCTGCGATCGAACGACTGGAGCTCTCTTGTGCGGTATTTATTTACTTTAATGGAGTTCAAATGACAACAACCTGCACGATATCTTAGGATATAGGGTGTGTTTACCTACGGGAATTCCTTTTAAGACTGAAACAGCGGGATTGAAATAATCTGCCCCCAACAGTCAGGCAACCACTGTTTGAATACCATTCTTCATACTATTAACGCCGCCTTTTGTTAGACTCGTGTTGGTACTGTAAAACGACCACACTAAGCCCACCCACATGCGAATACACGTGGCTTTGCCGATTTTGCCGCCCCCGGTATGTATTTTCCATGTCTATTAGTATGATATATTTGGAAATTAATTTTTTTTCTGGCACAGAGAGAATCGCGAAAGTTTCATGTCGCGAATTTTTTAAAATTGAAAAATCGCGAAAGTTTCATGTCGCGAAAGTTTCATGTTTTACAGTAGTC
>JAVTVY010045011.1:0-20372 GCA_036873755.1 Hanleya hanleyi
ACCTCCTTAATCGATGTTGATGTCTTAATTGGCTTTCTTCGAAAATATAAATAATTGAGGGGAAAATCAGGAAGGCAAGAATATAAGATGATACGTTATACACGTATCTAGGTTATAAGCTCATGTTTTTATAATTTTTATTAATATACCACATGTACTTAAAGTTTGCTAAACATAATAAAGGACTGTGTTGAATGAATTAACACAGGTCATTAATAATGTGTGACTTGCCGGCCTCATTGAAACTGTTGACCGCGCTTCTCTCTTGCAGGAAACTAGCCTATGCTTATGTAGACTATGATTGTTTTTATATGAACATGGGGCTAATGATATTATTTGAATTAGGTATTTGGATTATGGACGCGAACAATTTTTAATGAATGACGGCTAAATATTGAATAACGAACTAGACCCGTGTGATATGTATTTCTATGTTAGGTCATCGTATATGTGCTAGGTAAGAAATATGGTATTTTCACGTCCGGGTTGACTAGGGTTGCCATTGCATTACAATGATTGGTGGAATACAAATTGTGTCCACGGACAATTGAGCAAGGTATTTATTTGTGTTTATTTAGTTTTTTATTTATTTATTCAATAAATAACCAATGGACCGAAATTCAATTACAGGTTATTAAAACGCTATATACAGGGTGCATGAGGTGGATATTTAAGATGCATATTGTGCGTATAATTTAACAAGTGAGGTTGCATAATTTAAGAAACATTGTGGAACATAGGTAAATAAAAACATATACAACAACCGTAAAACAATAAACGAGTTTACATAAATGTGAGTTTCAATGAATGAAATTAGTTGTAAATATTGTAAAAGTAACTATTGATACACCGTTTAAAACTCTGCTTGGGAGTGAAAAGATCAACGTCCACCAGGTTACAAACATAATTATATTGTCTTAAAACACGAGGGACAAACGAGTGTTTTCTAAGATCGATTCTAGAAAAGGATATATAAAATGGCTGAGAGTTACGAACGAGAGCGTAAAATGGAATCTGACTAAGAAGATAAGAGCAGTTAAAACGTGCATTGACAATACGATGTAAAGGTGACAAATCTAAAATTATTCTACGGTGGCTAAGAGTCTGTAAATTAAAATCCCTACACATCTGTAAATAGGTAACATTATCGGGACTCTTTCCAGCTTTAAAATATAAGAATTTTAAAAAGCTCTTCTGAATGCACCCCAGGTGGTCAATATGACAAACGGCCCAGACAGAGAGACAGTATTCCAGGTTGCTTCTCACAAGAGTAACAAAGAGAAAACGTAAAGTGTCAACAGATTTAAAATATTTGCATGTCCTCTTGATAAAACCAACCAAGCGAAAATCTTTGGAACATACATTTTCAACATGACTACCAAAGTTAAGATTAGATGATAAAAGAACCCCTAGATCCTTTATCTGGCTTAATCTTTCTAAGACAAGGTCATTTAAAACATAATTGTGTACAATAACATTTTTCTTTGTGGTAAAAGTGATACAATAGCATTTCAATATTTTTAACGCGAGTTTACAGTTGAGGCAACTTTTGGCAACATTACACACATCTCGCTCAAGTAAAAGACAGTCATGCAGTGTGAAAATCTCTTTGAAAATTTTGGAATCCTCTGCGAACATAGATATACAAGAGTGTGCTAATGCATTTGGAAGATCATTGCCAAATAAAACAAACATCAGCGGTCCAAGAATTAAGCCTTGAGGGACTCCAGACTTTACAGGGAGAAAACAGGAATTAAAACCGGATAAAACAACACATTGTTCTCTGTTGGACAGATAAGACGAACAAAATTGCAGCAGAGGTCCATCGAGACCATAATCCTTAAGTTTGTGTAATAAAAGACGATGACAAACAGAATCATAGGCTTTGGAAAAATCAATGTATACAGCATCTACATGTACGTGTTTTTTGTTATCGATGGACTTGCTCAGTTGATCAATGTATGACACAAGATTTGTGCATGTCGAGCGACCTTTAACAAAACCGTGCTGAAAATCAGTGATGTATAGTTTTACATGATTATACAACTGGTTGTGAACAACACGTTCTAAAACTTTCGAAAATAATGATAAAAGGGAAATAAGTCTATAGCTTTTTACATTTTCTTTTTTTTCTGATATAAAAATAGGTATAACATTTGCTCTTTTGAAGAGACTTGGGCATACACCAGTGGAAAGAGATTGATTAAATATGATACAAATTGGGAGAGCTAGCTGTTCCGCGCACTCCTTTAGTACAACACCTGATATGTCATCAGGACCACAGGCCTTACGAACATCTGAAGGTGTCGTCATATTTAACATCAATAAACTGTAATGTACTTTGATTTACATGTTTAAACTCAGGTAGATAATCAGATTCGTGGTCAGTGGAGAAAACAGTGAAAATAATAAAATATTCATTGAACATGTTTGCTATATCCTGGGAATTATCAGCTGTTGTACCGTCATAAGACATAGTAGTTGGGATTGAAGAACATTTCTACTACATCGAACGAAGCTGCAAAAGCGTTTACTATTGCCGTTTAAAACGTTCTCGATCTGTGACAAATATTCGGCATATTTGATTTTTTTCAAGTCATTGAAAATCGAGTGCAGTTCTTAGAAATTTGAATAGTCTTCAGGGTGTTTGATTCGTTTAAACTTTCGTCTGGCTTTCTCTTTATCTCGTAACACGCTGATGATACCATGATGAGATGTTGAATATACACAGGACCAAAACAAACTACGAGAATATAGTCAATTTGAGGGGTTGCACACTAAGCACAAATTCCCACACCTAGACATTACACGGTAGTATGAATGAACGGTTGTCATGATAAAAAAGCTAGTTTGGTGCAAGAGAGGATCGTCCAGTCGTGCTGGCATGACATATGTTCATATTATCAAACCGTATTGATATTTGTTTAACCGAAGCATTTTCTTAAGTACGAAATAAGCAATGAGTGGAACAACTTTCAGAAGTTATCAACTACATGTAACGATATGACTTGAGAAAGTTATGGTGCCCATTTGACCAAACTATTTTGTCAAAATTCCCCCAGCAGAGATAACTTAATACGGTTGAATATAGTCAATTTGCACAGGAAACAAAAGGAATGCGACTCTTCAAAAACGGGTTTGGCCTTGAGTTATACCTCCTTAATCGACCTTAATATCTTGGACTTCCTGGAAAAATATACATAATTGAGAGAAAAATCTGGGATGAAAGGATACAAGCTGATACACAATACATTTATCTAGATTATAGTCTCATTTTTGTAGGTGTAATGAATGTATCACATGTAACTGAAGGCATGTTGTTAAACATAGTAAAGGCTTGTGTTAAATGAATTAACTCATGCCATTAAACTGTGAAAATTCACTTCTGTTCAAAATTTAATTATTTTTTAACGATGAAAATTTTAATTTAATCACTTGTGGTGGTTATCGTTTTGTAATTTGATCGCCTGACTGATGAGTCGCTCTCCTGTACTTCTTCTTCCATGCGTAGGTTAACACCGGAAGGAAAGGGAAAGTGGTAGTTATGTACCGTTCATTACATCAACCAAGTATAAGCTAAGTTTTGGAAGTGTTGATAGCTATGCCACATAAATAAATACATTTTAAAGCTATTTCGTGATTTTCTCTTAAACCGTACATAATCATCCATGATAAAAGAAGGGCCTTGGTCGAGAGACTGCGAGGTATTGAGAACTAATCAGGATAATGTACTCCCGAGTGTTCATGTTGTGGTTTGTGCGAGGTGATAGTATGGCCAGCACGCGGATTTCAAGATTAGTCACATGTTGTCGCTAATGAAAGTTTTCCATCTGTCATGACCTCTGGTATTTTTCTCCATGTAACGTTAACATTACCAACCGTCAGAATTTACACTTGGACTCTGCGGCTAACAAACACTCTCGAGTCAGCAGTGGACATTTAGTCACGAAAAGGGACCAAAATGGAAGACCTCTTGCAGAATTGAGCAAAGCGTGTGGAACGTTTCACAACTGAGCGGAACGCGACAATCTTTATGATACACATCGGCAATCTGCAGCCTGAGTTCAGTCGGCCAAACTAGCGTCGAAATAGAGATCATCGTAATCCATATACCTACATTAGGGACAAACTAATGTGATGTACGAGGGCATTAAGGAAAATTTATTTGGGACCACGCATCTGTACAGGTGAATTCCAGCGGAAAATACCCCCGGGATACGATATCCAGCGCGAACGTTAGGGTGACCTGTGCATGCCCCTCACTAAGTAGCTTTTACCCGCGCTGACGAAGTGTCTTCATAGATTAGATCAAAAGCGAGGAAAAAGGGGCTCGATTCTGAATGGAACATTTCTACACAAGCTAAAATAATATGGCGCAAGTGCATTGACGATAATATAATCTGTCATTCGCGAACAAACCTTCATCTGGATTAGGTCGCAAACAAAATATTGAAGAGCGTGGTTATATATAGAGCACTGACACATCAAAATCTGGTTTCCAGATTGTGAATGTTATAAAGTCACGTTTGATACGCAGCGGGCGGAAGAAGTGACTAATAGAAAGAACGAAAAGCGCATGTTCTGATTCCTGCTAATGCTTTTCAATATTAATCACTTTATTCATTGGAATCATGGATTTTATACTTGAGCATCGACCTTATTGTTCTGTCGAAATACTGCTTTTCATTAGCATATCCCTATTTGCAATTAATCATTTAATTGATTAGTACATTCGCACTAGTTCACAGTAACATTTAAATGATCCTGTTATAGGTAATATAAAGCGGGAAGACACGGTAGATGTAGCTGCATGCGTTCGTTCTAGCGCAGGTAATTGATCTTTGGGTAATATGAAAGTGTGTTAAGGGAGATAACGATGATAAAGCATAAATGTGTTAATTAAAATTCGGCTATATTTTATATGGTGTTACTGTGTTATTCATAGTGATGTAGGTTTAAGTAAACAGTTCCGGGACGAACATGGTTGTTTATATATTTTTGCAAAAGAAAATATTCTCAAACCATCATTATAATTGTATTGTTATCAATACGGCATTTGCGAGTCAATAATGAATATCTGTGTTCGCGAGAGGCTTGTTCAGTTTGAAGAAATAGCTACAGAAATATTTTCGGATCTGACGCTAGTATTAGAAGCGAGAGAAACGATCAATAGA
Organism: Hanleya hanleyi; assembly: GCA_036873755.1. Classification (NCBI taxonomy): domain Eukaryota; kingdom Metazoa; phylum Mollusca; class Polyplacophora; order Lepidopleurida; family Hanleyidae; genus Hanleya; species Hanleya hanleyi. The sequence goes on from JAVTVY010045011.1 coordinate 5,175, forward strand.
TTACGGGACTTCATCAAGAGCGCACGATACTCCTTTCGTTAATTTTTTTTATCAACGACCACTTTCGAGTTTCCTTATATATCTCTAAAAATGTGTATATGATGGTTTACGTTGAATCAGAATATGCCCAAAACAAACAGAAAACCGACAAACCGTACTAGCTAGTATTAAATGATGTTGATGATAGCATAGTGACTTTACTGATGTCACCTCAGGGTATATTACACGAACGTCTCGAACGTCAATTCCATCATATGGGTGTCATAGATCTGTCAAATGGCGAACCCAAGACTCATCTTAACTAACTTTAATATATACAAAACATAACGATGGTGGTTAGACACAAGCCAAGCACTTTCAATAAAGAATCGATGAATAGTTATGCTTGGAATTCATATGAATGTTTCTGTTTTCAAAACCGGACATGAAATTCGAAATCTTTCTAAAGTTGAAATTGATCTCAATGTTTAATGATTTTATTATTGATGCTATCGTGAACTCTACTAGATTATAAATAATGTTCTTGATAAGTAGCTTGTTGAATTTTGCTTTCGTCAACATTATGAAATATAACGTTGCAACCCTCGTATCCTGCAATCGCATTTATTAATGGTGTTTCTCAACATTGTTGAATAAAGTAAATTTAATGGGTATCCAATCAATCCAGGTACCGGTTGTAAATTTCATCGAGATAATTGATTACGTTGATTGAAGTCATTTCATGAAATGAAAAATCAATATGAACAGGTAATCATTCAGCTTGGCAACTGAAAACAACAACCAGTCGACATATTGCTCATGGAAGCCATATCGTCATATAGTTATCAATAGAATATCTGAAAAGAGCTGGATCTCTCTGTAAAATTTCGTTTTCGTGATCATTTGTAATCACCGACGAACGCTGTAGCGATACCTAGATTCGGATAACCCCTTTATCTTCCACTCTCCTCATTGGAAATAAGATGAAGTGAATCGAATGAGAAATCAGTTGTTCAAACTTCACTGGAACTCAAAGAAGTCTCCGTTCCATCGACAAGAAGTACCACAAAGTAGTCACCCACAGACTTTTTGAAAGTTTATTGATATGGATTGTATACTCACCGAGATGGAAAAATATGAGTTACATGTATATCCCTAAACGCAGTAGTCATGTCCGATTTCTGCGAAGATGTATTTTCACCTTCGGACTTGGGAAAACACATTTGTCCTTCAAACAGGCAAACACACGTGGAGATTTTCTCAAACGTCTTGCGAATTGAGGTTTCCCAGTACTTGTTTTGATTGGGGGAAGGGTACTTCTGTCAATATGGTGGGCTGTTTCAACGAACTTGCTCTTTGTGGGGTCCAGCCAATCAGCAAGTACTTGCAGATTCAACTTTTTCTCGCTTTGACCACTTAATAACGTACTCTTTCAGTGCCGTCAAAAAAGCAGGCAAAACCTAGTTCAGCTGCGGTAATACAATCGTATGGTTGATTAGAGGCTATTGTTTTCGGAATTGGAGCGATATGGAAGAGGCGGGAAAATTGACGACGTCTGACGACCAAAAATCAACCATATGACTCTACAGAAAAGCTTCCCTCGGAACCTGACGTTCAGTGCCGAGAATACGGTAGATTCTCGGAGGTAGCCTTAGTATCTCAGCCGCGCTTTAATTGCAGTTGTTCATGTGGAAACTATGAAGTATCCACGCAGCCCATAGCACCGGCTTAAGCGGAATTAGATACGCTAACTCGGTAGCTGTGATGGCAGATCAGCTCAAATAAATAACTCATTTGATGTTAATGGATGAGCATCGCTGACGTCTGATGAAATAAACGTCTCAACAAGGGGTAAACCTGGTAATTGCACGAATATCCAGAAAAACTAACCTGTGATGCCCGACGCCGTACGGCACTAAGTCCCACTCTACTATTGATCAAAAATAAGTTGTAAAATTCGCCTTCGCTAGCCCATATCAGTAATAATGAACCCGCGATAACGTTCAAAAGAAATATGTTTTAACAGCTTATTCATTAGAGATCAAGTGGAAGTATGTGAACGACAGGTATAACGTGCAGCAATCCGGTTCGAATGGACCGAGTCGAAACTGTTTATATCAAATAATCGATCGAGAGGGTTTCTCGATAAACGAGTAAAACCGATAAATATCTCGTCTCGAAGGGTCGCGGTTTATCTCTATCGATTGTTGTCCCGGTTTGCTCCCGGTTTTCTCTCGAAGCAGAAGGCCATCTCGATCCTCCTCGAAATAACTCCACATGCTTCGAGAATGGAATCGAGATGCCGTCAAATGAAAGTTTGAACCATTCGGAAGGCGTAGATTGTGTATGCACTCTGTGGAAGCGAGATTAATCTGGGCGAATATGCATTTAAACACGGATAATGAATTGAATTGAACATGAATCATTTAATATTGTTTTGTTATTTCGTCTAGAGATCTGTAGTTGCATACTTGCTTTGACAGTGCAATTTCTCTGCACGTCATGAATGGAAAGAAAGAAACATCACCAACTAAAAATGTATAAACTGACTCAGTTATATAGAATTTGAATCACTATATGACATACGTTGAGGAACTGCGAACTGAAATACATTCTGCAAGTCTTAGAATAAAATTCCTTATGTTCCTCTGAAAGTGTATCAGAACGTAGTATCTTTATCGTCAGAGATGTCCTCCGTATTCATAAATAAAGTGGATATGAAGACCACAGGAGGGGCTCGTAATTCACTGGAAACCATAGAATAGTATAAACATAAACATTTCGAGCAAACACGCGGTATCGTTTATATTGAAATTAAATGTATGCGTTGGTCTAAAGTGTAATTGCTCTCTTAATTGGGTGGTAATTATTTTCTTTATTTGGTTAATTTCCCAAACACATGAAATTAGCAATGAATAATAGAACTTGAGTATATTACGTAGCGCCGCCAACAGTGCTGTTTCAGTTTATTTTTTTCAAAGAAATTAACCCCTCTCACTTCGCTGTTGTTTCAAGGGAGGGAATTTGGCTTAATGTCACACTCAAGTTTGTTTCACTCATATGGTGACAGTCAGTTTGTTGGTGGAGGAAACCGGAAGACCCGGAGAGAACCACCGCCCTTCGGCAAGTAACTGACAAACTTTCCCTTATGGACCAGCTGGGCTCGAACCCGTGCCGGTTCAGCGGTGTGAGGCTAGCGGTCACCAGCGAAGCGCCTTAGACCACTCGGCCACCGAGGGCCCGCTGTTGTTCCAAGCCGACGGTTTTTCACAGACCGACTGTGGCGTGGATTAGTTCCGATTGTCAGTATTTCCGCTAACCATTTCCAGGCGAGCTTATGTCATGAATAAAATTTGTTGATATAATCTCCTTACTTGAACAAGACTGTAATTCTCGGTAAAATGAAATCTGCAATGAGTAATACCAAATTATAAAACAAATTACACATCGAGGTTAATACTCCGGTCAAACAAGTAACATAGCTTTCATTTTTCAGTTTTAGTTTGGTACAAAACACTTTATAGAACAATAGCTTCCAAGCCACAATTATTCAAATAATATCCTTTTCATGTGTCATTTATTCCGCGACGGATACGAGTCAGATACACAATTAATTATCGATATATTCATAATTTATATATTACAGGAAACATCTGGACATAGATATACCGAATAAAATAAAATCTAAATTTTTCTAGATTTACTTTGGCCGCGTTAAACGTATGCGACGAGCGCCCCCCAAAATATGGTACCCGCGCAACACACTAATCACCTGAGAAGTAAAAATAGGTCAAATTAACAGCAACAAAACACGGACATATTGGAACCGGGATCCCCTTCGAGATTACCGACCAAGATTGTATCCATCTCGAAAACCGGGACATTTCGATCGAGATAGAGCCGGGAGCAAACCGGGAGATGTCGTCAGGGATCCCGGTTCTGCCCTCCCGGTTTCAGCCGAGAAATTTCTCGATCCACCTCGAAGGCATCGAAAAAGTGACTCGATTAAGTGGACATGTCCCCTTAGTAACATGTCTTATAATGTTAGCAAATGAAGAACTGATCAATTATGAAGATAATCACCCACAGACTACTTTGCATTCAAATTTGCGGGGTGTGGAAGCGGACATCCGGAAATCAAGACAATATTTCAGGTACTGAAATGATCAAAGGCCAAATAGCACAAAGTTCAGTTTCACGGTGTCAGCCCTAAACAGGAAATTATCGAAAACATTTTGATAGTACTCTAGTCCAAAAATGTAAACTTCAGGCATATTTCACGCTTATGACAAACAAGAAATATGTTGAGATCGAAAGGTCACATGGGGTAAGGAAATCAGAAAACCACTGAAAATCACTTTTTTGTTGAGTGGAAGCATTATTGTGAAGCGATGTATTGAGTAGCAATATTGAGGCCAAAGGTCAATGCGCAAGGTCACTGAACACTCGCAAACTCAATGTAAGAATCACGTTTTGTTTTAATGACGTAGTCTAAGGTATCAATTAGGCTCTTGTTAGGCCGTTCTCACTTGATTGGTTGTTTAGCATGACCTTGATTTTTGAAATATACATGCTAGATCCTATGGACCAATTCAATACGAATATGAAGAAAATGAGTAAGGTTTACTCATGAAAATGTAAATCCCTCAATTCTTTTAATTATTTGCCCTCAAAATATGGATGAGGGCTGGTCATGCTAAACAACCTATCAAGTGACATTGGCCTTACTATATGTTTCCATGATCTACACTATTTGATTTTTTATAATTGATATTCCCTTAACTTTTTACATACGAATCTATACATTATCCTGAATTAATTTTTTTTATCACAGTTGTTACTAACCCACTAAATTGAGAAAAAATATGCCTGTACGCTGTAGAATTGAATGAATAAATTAACAACGACTTCACGATAGTTATCCCGAAAACAGTAACACAAAGGTTTGAATAAACTTTCTACACATTTTGCGCCCTATTCATTGGAACAATCCGTCTATCTGAAATACAACACTAGGTAACTGGTTGCTATGGTTATCATATTTCGGAAACTACTGGTAATTAATTCCTGACAGTCGCAGCTGATTGCCAGTAAATACAACGGTAAATGGGATGCAAAACAATCAGAATTCTAAGTACCATAGAAAAAGATGGTGTTATTTGTCCACGGTATGTAATTATCTCTCTAAGTAAATGCGTCAGATCCGACATTCAATATTCAGCCGTCATCCACAAAAGAATTTCTTCGTTACTAATCGAAATACCTTTTACGTATGCTAGCATCAGTTCCAATATGCAGTGATGGTTTTCTGCCTGAGAAAAGCGGTCAACAATTCTCACATATGACAGCAAGACATCATGGTGTTTTTACGCAAAAATCCGTATCACCTATCAGTATTCTTTCTCCAAAGGATTTCCGAGTTGAGTATGATGTATCTCAGTAACCCTTTGATTGTGGTTGTTCATTTCAAGTCCATGGAGATGTAAAACACATGAAGTTTGGACGGCCCCTAACTCGGAGCAAAGCAGAATTAGTTGCAAAAACTACGTGACATCCACAAAGCTCATGTGGTTACCAAATTTGTACCTTGGAGAAATATCCTGATAACCAATGAAAAAGTGAAATTAACGCCAAAATACTTAGAAGATGGTATCGCTATTTCGGCAATTTTGGTTTTCCATTTGAGTATTGGTTGTGATATTTTTAGATTAAGCACCTTGGAATGAAGGCACTTGGGAGTTGTTGTACAATGAGTTGAGACGTAGGTTGGAGTAACTTAGTTTCAGGCTCTTTAACAAATAATTGAGAATTTGCAATGCTAAATTTACAATGCATTTAAATGCCGGTAAATTTTAACAATTAAATGGTTACCAACCAGTATGGGATACTTAACTAAACACGATGGTTTGGAGTTCGAACCTGGTGTTAATATATCACTGACGAAAGTTCACTTTACATCGCTCATATTGATCAACAGTTGATCACCATGTGAACAGCCTTCGCTATAACATAGCAATAGGGGACATTAGGTCTCGGAATTCCCAACCGTTTACGTTTGATGTCCTAGCTGTTGATGTTTAGCTGCTCTGCTAGAATTAAATGGTTAACAATTTTGTTAGGAGAGATAACTTCCTTTTCCCTTTTCTATTTTCACAGTTGAAGCCCTATCATATTGTGATAACAACCATTTCATATATCATTAGCAGATAAGAAGCTGATCATTTACCCAGCTAGTCAGATACTGCCTATATGCGCCCTATATCATATGTAATGGTCACATTCCTCAATAAATATGCCAGCAATGTGAGTTTAGACGCGGACATCCTGAGTAAGCGGTCACATGCGATGGTGAAGGGAAATTATAACGGGGTATATATCAGATTGGTGAGATATGTAAGAGGGGGAAAAGTTGACGATATCTGGCGACTAAAAAAGCAACGATATGACTCGACAGAAAGCCTCACTCGTAACCTCATATTGAGACCAGAATATGGAGGATTCTAAGAGAGAGAATTAACGCGACGTTCCGCAATATTTCAGCTATATAGCCACGGTCAAACAAAATTCTAAGTATTCAATTTAATAACTCATTAAACTAATGTGTTAAAACAGGTACAAACATTAAAATTTGTACAAGCCGATCTCTCTCAAATAATCTAAAATACAATCTTCTTTTACACGACTAAAAAGATCTTCGAGCGTAGCTGCTCGATAAAAAGTATCTCTTACAATCTTAAAATCTATACAGTCTATAAGAATATGTTTCACAGTGAGATTTTCGTGGCATGGAATACACCTTGGGACTGGCTCTATCTCAGCCGCGCTTTTATTGCGCTTGTTCATGTGGATATTATTAAGTAATCACACTGCACCTAGCACTGGCTCGAGCGAAATTAGATACGTTAGCAGAGTTGTGATGACAGATCAGCTGAAATAACTAACTCATCTGATGGTTAATGGATGAGCATCATATTCTGATTGCACTCTAACCGAACCTATCACAAGCATCACGAGGGATTCTCGGATGTTTATGATGTTCTGTATCTCCACTCCTCTTGTATTATTGATGTTCGTGTAGACATCCTGAAAATGATTACACCATTTCCCATCAGGCTCAATAGAACATTGGAACAGCAACGTATTTATTGTAAAAAGGTGAACTGCGAATCAGTGCAAATGAGTGAATGTTCGTCAATTACATTTCCTGCAAATAAATTAAAAAAGACACAGCATTAATTATTGTCGTCACAGTTCACTGAATATCTGACAAAAACGTGACAACTATTCCCAATTAGTAGAGAAGGGTTCAGTTGCGTGTTTGCATTCAGTAAGAAGAAAAACCCAAAACATTTAATTGCCGTGATTTATGGTCTGTGCCGCTTGTAACGTACCGATGAACCATCGGGACTTGGAAGGAAACCTATAATCGGGGTCTCCTTGACCGTCTTTGATCTGTGACGCTGTACATCAGCCCGAGGGACGATATATAGCCTCAGTCATTCTGTATCGATTGAGCACCAAGCCATCATCGTCATGCTAATGGATCCGAGAATATCCTATGAAATATACTACAGCGTGAAATACTTACCCCAAAATGGTTCCAAGAGGTACAAATCCCCGTATATTGAAAATGCGTGAGATCCGGCTTTAAATACCATATTCAGCCGTCATCCACAAAAAAATCCGAGTCAATAAACGAAATACCTTTTTGTGCAACAGTTAGCTTCATTTCCAATTATGGTGTCTTACACGAGAGGAGCGGTTCTTGTCTCGATAACTATAGATTATCATAACGAATTGTCAATAATATGATTTTCATCACCCGAGTGATAGCAAAATATCGCATGCTGATAGCAAAATACGAACGTAGCGTGCAACATCTATAGCGCCACGTTTCGTAACTTGTGTCTAATTCCGCTTAACCCGGGGCTAGGCGCCGTATGAACCCATGTACTTCAAGAACCTCATGGTACTCATATGAACAGGCACAATCAAAGCGTGACTGAGATACATCATTCTTAGATGACGACTTTACAACGAATATTATGGATTAAGAATACTGATCAGCAATACGGATTTGATATTTTTGGAACATCATGATGTCTTGCCGGCATAATTGAAAACTGTTGACCGCTTCTCTCTTGCAGGAAACAAGCCTATGTTTATGTATACTATGATTGTCTTTTTGAATTAGGTGCTAATACTGTTATATGGAAAATGGAATAGGTCTTTGGATTATGGACGCGGATATTCTCTAATGGACGACGGCTGGATTATGAATGACGGACTAGACGCTTGTAATATAAAGCTCATATAAAACGAGCTTAAGCGAGTTCATACGGGTTTTATCTAACGGGTGTTGTAAAATTAGATAAATGAGAGAGAGAGAGAATTTAGGTTTAACGTCGCGTTCAGCAATATTTCAATTGAAATTGAAGTTGACTGAGTATATTCATGTCCCAATCGCAATATCTTAACATATAAATGTCGAAACAAAATGAAAATACTACTGATAATCGGGAAAATATTTAGCGTTGTGGTTTTGCGTCATTTGTGTGATTTTTTCGCATTGCTTTTTTTCCTCTGTGAATTAGACGTCAAAAATGATATGCTTGCAAAAAACATGAAAATATTACCACTTTACCACACTGGGAATAAAATCGGGAGTCACCATCTAATTTGGATATCGATCAACATAGGACACTTCCTTCTCAGATTAACACAGAAATGTTAGGGAAATCGAGAAAAATAACCATCAAATTGGATTGTTTTCATAAAAATGCAAATTGATTTTTTTCAGATAACACGTAAATCACCCTGTTTCATCTAAATACAAATAAAAAAAGAGACATGAATGATATGAGGTTACTGTCTTTCTAATGCCAATATTCTATCTATTCTCATGTTATTAATATTAAATTAAAATGGTTGCTATGGAAACAAATTTAGTCGTATTGAAATACAACATTACATACTTGTTCAACAGTGAATGTAAATTGTCAATATATTTCCCTATTTGAAATGTATTAGGACCTGTGCATGTGGTGTCATTTTATACGTAACCATTTTCCGGAAACGGTGCAGCTAAATTAGTGATAGCACCTTTGAAGCTTCGACTATACATATATCTGGCGTAAAAACTGATTCTATTTTAAATATGCTTGGTAATCATCCATACTAACATCGTTATTGACAAAATATCGCGCAAAGTAACTTTATAAAGCCAGAAACACGATGATTGCAACCATTGAACTGAATTCGCGTTGCGAAATTGTCAACAGATCTATATCGTCAAATGCCTGGATCTCGAATTTCTAACATTCTGTAATAAATACGGATTCTTAAAGTAATTGTGAAGTGTAATATTATACAGATATTGCATGCTGTTAGGTGTGAGTGCGGAGCACGAGTTGAACATCACCTTCGAGAGCTGACAAATCGTGATATCACACCTCACAGCATGCAATATTTGTTTTATTATACCGATAAAAAAACACATAAACAATACAAATAGACATACAGTGTAAAGAGAAAAACCAAGGTAACGTAAAACGCTTTCCGTCTGTACACGCTATCGTGATTACAGCGGAATGACAGCACAACAGACGACAATGCTACGAAAGAGTCTGTTCACGGGCGATAACTGCGCGACACCATGTGAATTTGCCTCTGCCGTGTGACGCCAGCACGTGATCGTGTGATATCGGCGAGAGATCGTGGGACATCATTTTTAGATGACGACTCTATAACGAATATTATGGATTAAGAATACTGATCAGCGATACGGATTTGATATTTTGGAACATCATGATGTCTTGCCGGCATCATTGAAAATTGTTGACCACTTCTTTCTTGCAGGAAACAAGCCTATGTTTATGTATACTTTTGTCTTTTTGAATTTGGTGCTAATACTGTTACATGGAAATGGAATAGGTCTTTGGATTATGGACGCGGATATTCTCTAATGGACGACGGCTGGATTATGAATGACGGACTAGACGCTTGTAATCACATTGACGAGCTGGGTTTTTTTTTCATAAGACATCGAGAATTAAGGAATATCACATGATGGTGTTTCAACCAATTAATATAAACGAATACAGAGTGAGGTATAATAATTCAAAATATTCAAAGTTCGACCGCTTGACAGAATTTTACATTCAATGAATGCCTCATTTATCTCGTTCCTGCGTCTATATCAGGCGACTTGAATGGTGAGATATGTAAAGAAGTGGGAGAAATGACGTCTGGCGACTGTAATGCAACCACATGATGAGTCCACAGGAAAGCCTCACCGGACACCTCACATTCATACTAGAATGCGGGGAATTCTTCACATTAGAATGCGCGCCTTGAAAGCTCAACCGCGCTTTTATTGTAGCTAGCTGATGTTCATGTGGAAACTATGAAGTAACGACACTACCTATAGTACTGGCTTAAAGCGCAATTAGATATGCTAGCTCGGAAGCTGTAATGACCGATCAGCTCAAATAAATAACTCATCCCATCTAGGCTATAATCAGTGTTTCTTATGACGTAACTAATAACCCACTGATGACACTATACTATTCGTAAAAGTTTATGAAAACCATGAAGAGTAAACCTAAACCTGGACAAAGCAAGACGATGTAGCCAAGGGCCTCTACACAAATCTATATACGAGGATTGTCTTTTAGAATGAGTGTTTTTCATAATTCTATTGATTTGAAGACAGATTTACAAGCTGTAACAGTTCGCATTACTTTTAATTCTGTATTCACATTATGCACCGTGTACATACCTTCGTCTGGAGGTCTGCCTTAGTAAACTTCAGAATCTTTACGATCAGCTCCCTAAATCTTGTTTATTGATGGGTGATTTTAACGGCCGTAATAACTTTTGGGATAATAAAGAGAATTGTAAAGGAAAAGTTCCGGACGAGTTTATATCAAATAATTCTTTGTGTATTTTTAATGATGGTTCTTATACAATTTCCCACTGTTTTAAAAGCATCCCCCCCCCTTAACATGGTATAATTTCAAGAAAGCAAATTGGTCAGAATTTGAAAAGCTTTGTTCACAAGAACTACAAGCGGTTTCTTTTGCTGATTTTCCACATCCTATACAGTTATTCTCAGATATCCCGATTGAAATTTATATCCAAAACATACCCACATCTTCAGGAGTGGCACATATTAAACAACCATGGTTCAATGATGACCGCAATAGGTAAAAACCTCTAAGTCTATTGTTCATCATCTCAACGATGGAAATCAGGTGTTAACTAACAGAGTAGAGATTGCAAATAAGCTAGGCAAAACAATTGCCAAAAACTCTTCGTCAGGAAATTATGTACCTAAATTCCAAAGTTTCCAGAAAAGGGAAGAGAAAAATGAAATTAAATTCCCCTACGGTAATCATGAAGGCTGTAACGCTATGTTTACAATTGAGGAACTTCATGCTTCTCTCTCGAAAGCTAACGATTCTGCTGCAGGCCATAATAATATTCATTACCAATTCTTGAAACATCTACCCGAATCTTCTCTAGAAATTCTATTACGGATATTCACCAGACTTTGGATAAGAGAAGTCTTTCCGTCGTCATGGCATAATGCCATCGTTATACCAGTACCAAAGCCGGGTCGTAACCATACAGACCAGCTGTGTTTGTAAAACAATGAAACGCATGATAAAGGATCGACTTGGTTGGTACCTAGAAACTGAACAGAAACTTACTGATATTCGAGCTGGTTTACGTAAAAATAGAAGTACCATTGACGATTTAGTCAGATTAGATTCATATGTCAAGAATGCTTTCGCCAAGAATGAACCTGTAGTTTCCATCTTTTCTTATTTAGAAAAAGCCTATGATACTACATGGAAATACGGGATTCTAAAAGACCTTCATACTATGGGATTAAAGGACCGTTTACCCATTTTCATATTCAACTTTTTGAATGAAAGACAATTCCAAGTTCGGTTGGGTACAACCATGTCTGATCATTTCGACCAAGATCAGGGTGTCCCACAGGGCAGTAATTTGTCTACTACTCTGTTTAGTATTAAGATCATCAGCTTCACGGAATAAATCAATTGATGGCTCACTCTTTTCAACGATTTCAACATTTTGTGAGGTGTAAAAAGTATACACAATATTGAGGGATGGCTTCAAATGCTCCAGAGTTATTGTATACAAAATTGTATACATTGTTGCAGAAGATATTTTTTCAGCACAAAGATCCCGTAATAACATTAGATGGAACTGAGATCAAAGTGGTAAAAGAGGTCAAATTCTTAGGAATTTGTTTGTCCACCGACTAACATTCAAATCGCATATAAATTGCTTGAAAGCTAAGTGCAGGAAAGCTCTTGATTTGTTGAAGGTAGTTGCCAACTATAAGTGGGGAGGAGATCAACAAACACTTCTCCATTCATATTGATCACTTGTTCGTTCCAAACTTGATTATGGCTCTATTGTTTACAGCGGTGCAACATCAGAACATCCCTATAGAGAGCTTATATGTCGAAGCAGATGAATTTCCTTTTGAACTTCGAAGAATTAAACTATCACTGCAATATATCAAAAAATTGCTATCAAATCACTCGAATCCTGCACATAACTGTTTTCAAACCCAAGTTCGTGGATCTCTATCTGAAGAAACCCATTATTCTACCTCTTGGAATTCGTATGAATTACAAGCGTCTAGTCCATCATTCATAATTCAGCCGTCGTCCATTAAAGAATATCCGTGTCCATAATCCAAAGACCTATTCCATATTCCATATAACAGTATTAGCACCAAATTCAAAAGGACAATCATAGTATACATAAACATAGGCTAGTTTCCTGCAAGAGAGAAGCGGTCAACAGTTTTCAATGATGCCGACAAGACATCATGATGTTCCAAAAATATAAAATCCGTATCGCTGATCAGATTCTTAATCCATAATAATCATTGTAAAGTCGTCATGTAGAGAATGATGTATCTCAGTCATGCTTTGATTGTGCCTGTTCATATGAACACCATGAGGATCTTGAAGTACATGGGTTCATACGGCCCCTAGCCCCGGGTTAAGCGGAATTAGACAAAAGTTACGAAACGTAATGCCATAGATCTTGCAAGTTACGCTTGTATTTCGCTATCAGCATGCGATATGTATCGCCAAATTTGAGAAACTTTGAGTGGAAGTGCTTGTTGGAATGGCCCTGTTTTATAAGTTTCTGCAGCAATGTTTTGTGACGTTGATTAAAATCGTCACAGTTAACACAGGATCTAGCAAATGCTACTAGGTGAGATATGTATACGCCATATGCAGGTCCCACTGGAAATTACTGTCCAGAAAGGGATAGTTTACGATGTCGAAATTGTAATCATCTCTTTTGTCATAAAGTCGACGAGAGAGAATGCCTGCTTCGTTTTTATAGAGACATAGATCTAAATATGATGTGCCTGTAGGGCTATCTGTAGTTTCCTTCAAAGCCAGTGAAGGATACATATCCTTCACTGCGTCATTTATATAGCGATTATCCGCAGTGAGAAGATCGTCTATATAGCGTTTGGTGAATGAGAAGGAACGGGCTTTGAATGGATCGGTTTTTGAAAGCGCCTGCATATAGTCATATTCATAAGAGAACAGATATAGGTCAGCCAACAGGGGTGCACATTTAGTACCCATTGGAATACCTATATGCTGTTGATATATTGTGCTGCCAAATTTCACATATATATTTTTAATGAGAAATTCAAGCAACTATAAACGAAGAAACATCCCATGAATGGTATCTCTTGTATGTAGTAGAGCTAAAGAATGATTTATGGCTTCCGACATTAATATATCTGCGATCAGTTTTCTTGAACACAGATACTATTAATGAACTTAGAAGGTCAATAAGGTCCTGATTAGGGGTTGTAGTATAGAGTCGAGAAATCCCATGTGGATACATGTACGGTACGTGACCCTTAGCATCAAGTTCTTCCGTAAGACATTTTGAGTTTTTCAATAATACACATACATTCAACGCCAGAGTTCTTAGAAATAGTGGCGCAATACCTTTCCCAAAATGCTTTTACCTCCTGAAGGGCCCTCGTCAATAGGATTGAAAGAAGCTTGGCGGTGCAGCTTCTAGAACCAGCTATGAATCTAGCTTTGTATGGTGATTTATGCATTTTGGGAGTCCAGTATACTTTAGGTATGTCGTTATGATTGGTTGAAAGACAAATGCCTCTTCCCTGAGAAACGTTTTGTGATTGTTAAATAAATCTTCCAGAGTAAATGTAGTTTGGGAGTAAGTAGACGTATTTGATGATGATATGTCTACACTCAATTCTTTAACTAGCACCTGGTAATAGTAATATTTACATATGAATATTATATTATTCGGAGCTTTGTCTGCTGGGACTATGACGAGATCTTCTTGCGAATTGATGTTTCTCAGTACTTGTTTTGCTTGGGGAAGAGCACTTCTGTTAATATGGTCGATTGTTTCAACGAACTTGCTTCTGGTGAGGTACAGCCAATCAGCGAGTACTGTAGGTTCAACTTTTTCTCGCTTAGACCAATCAATAACGTACTGTTCCAATGCAGACAGGACTATCTTCTGGGCGGCCTTCAGATTTATTCTTCTCGGCTCTCTATATTTAGGTCCTTATCACTCACCACATCAAGGTCATCAGTCGCAATATGTTTGCATGGTGTAGAGATAAAGTTATCACTGGACGATACAACCGAAAACCGAAACCACACATTGTAGCAACTGGTATTAAGCTTAGTCAAATTTTACCTAACAAGCTCTCATCAAATTCCACCATGGCAGTTAGCTCAACCAGAAGTAGATATTTCTCTAACGAGATATAATAAGGCAGGCACAAGTAAGGTCTTGTATACACAAGAATTTGGCCTACTGAGAGAAAAATACAGATCACATCAGGCTATTTACACAGATGGTTCTAAAGATGGCGAGATAGTAGTATGTGCTACTATCTATAGTTCCAAAACTAAAACCTATCGTCTACCAAGTAAAAATTCCATATTCACTGCGAAGGCAAAAACTCTATTGTCGGCTTTAGAAGGTGTTGGGTCCACTTGTCGGCTTTAGAAGGTGTTGGATCCACTAGAAGGAAAAAATATGTTATATTCTCGGATTCGCTGTCATGCCTTCAAGCGATTAAGAGTGGAAATTCAACCCATCCTACCATCTTGAAAAACATTATATTTGATCAACAGATAGATATTGAGTTTT
>JAVTVY010045012.1:0-19887 GCA_036873755.1 Hanleya hanleyi
CATCATATTTAGATCTATATCTCTACAAAAATGAAGCGGGCATTCTCTCTCCTCGACTTTATGACAAAAGAGATGATTACAATTTCGACATCGTAAA
Source organism: Hanleya hanleyi (assembly GCA_036873755.1). Classification (NCBI taxonomy): domain Eukaryota; kingdom Metazoa; phylum Mollusca; class Polyplacophora; order Lepidopleurida; family Hanleyidae; genus Hanleya; species Hanleya hanleyi. The sequence goes on from JAVTVY010045012.1 coordinate 98, forward strand.
CTATCCCTTTCTGGACAGTAATATTCCAGTGGGACCTGCATATGGCGTATACATATCTCGCCTAGTAGCATTTGCTAGATCCTGTGTTAAATGTGACGATTTCAATCAACGTCACAAAACATTGTTGCAGGAACTTATAAAATAGGGCTATTCCACCAAGCGCCTCCACTCAAAGTTTCTCAAATCTGGCGATACATTTCGCATTGTGATAGCAAAATACGAACGTAGCGTGCAAGATCTATGGCGTTACGTGTCGTAACTTGTGTCTAATTCCGCTTAACCCAGGGCTAGGGGCCGTATGAACCCATGTACTTCAAGATCCTCATGGTGCTCATATGAACAGTCACAATCAAAGCGTCACTGAGATACATCATTCTCTAGATAACGACTTTGCAACGATTATTATGGATTAAGAATACAGATCAGCGATACGGATTTTATATTTTTGAAATATCATGATGTCTTGTCGGCATCATTGAAAACTGTTGACCGCTTCCCTGTTGCAGGAAACTAGCCTATGTTTATGTATACTATGATTGTCTTTTTGAATTTGGTGCTGATACTGTTACATGGACATGGAATAGGTCTTTGGATTATGGACGCGGATATTCTTTAATGGACGACGGCTGAATTATGAATGACGGACTAGACGCTTGTATTCACCTTGATTCATTGCGCCATCTTCCGTCGATGACACTCAATACATCGTTGGACACTTGTAGTTTTATGGACTTCTGCTGTCACTTATTATAGGGTTAAACATGTCTTTGGTCTTTATATCAACAAAAAAATGCAATACCTGCGAGAGATTACTGGGATGACCCACTGATTACATGGAAAAAATAACTACTGCTATGAAGGGACCTTTTTTCCAGATGTAGTCTAAATAAGCAGCTATTGAACAAATTGTGTTTTGACAGATATTGATTTTTTTCTTAAGATTAATTAGAAAAAACAACCGAGTTAAAAAAATAGTATTTAACCCTACCAGGCATGGGGGGGCAAAATGGCCCCTCTATCAAACTTTCTGCGTTATCTCCGGTCCGGAACGACAAACAATGGAGAGCTGAAGCTCCGTGACTTTATAGTATAACATATTGGGGTCATTTTGAGCCTGTTTGCATAACCCCTCGAGCAGAGGGTCATGGGTAAATTCAAGATGGCGGCCACGTGGGGTACCAGAAAAGTGATGTTTTCGTCATATTTCTTCAAAATTTCCGCTTTTCCGCGATGAAAAGTGGGCAAAAACTATTTTATTTCACATCACATTAATATTTACTAACTTATCATGCAGTTTTTGCTGAGAAATTGCATAAATAAAAAAAATCGGAAAATCTGACTGGAAAATCGACCAAAAAATGTTTTTGAAAATGACGTCACTGTTATTGTCATCAAAGCGGCCATCTTGGATTTGTTTTACATTCTCTGGTAGAGCTTGACCCAAGGATATAGTGTGGTAAGTTTCAGCCCCCTAGATCAAAGGGTAAGAAAAATAATTAGTTGAGGCCATTTGCCCCTCCCCCTCCCCCCAGACCTGGACAGGTCCTAAAAAGTCCAGGTCAGATAGGGTTAACATATCTACTCCTATGATAGGCAGAAGAATAGTGCACTTGGTGTATTTACTAGATGAAAAATATTTACAGGTTAGTCGGATATTTCACTTAGTATTTGCACCCCAGTCATGTAGGGGAAAATGAGAGAAAAATGATAAAGGGGACCTTTGGTAAAATCTCTATCTGTACAAAGTTTTATTTGTATCTTCTCGTGATAGTACTGGGATGGGTGATGTTTGTTCGGATGATAGCATTCTTTATTTCAATTATGATTCCATGCCTGACAGGAGTTAAATCAATTCCGCCTCAGTGAACACGAACTAAAATGGGAGATTTTGATATAATTTCCCGGTGAAACAAAGCGTAGCCGTATAAGCATGTACTGGTGTAATACAAACTGACACATATACCATAGCTCATCATGGTGCAAAATACCGGCGAAAAACAGTTGATAGTTGAGCCTCAGTGTGAAGCGAACACAGGGTTGAACTCAGACATTCGTTTTGTACACATGTATGCGGTATACCGTTATCATACCAGAGTGGCATCCGTTGGGGTCTGCGGCTGACAATCAGGCAAATATGAAAATTCAGTTGGATTGAAGCGTTGGAAAGCCAGTCGAAGGCAAGGCAATAGGGTAAATTTGACTTTTCCCAAATAAGCTTGATAATGTGATGTCTAGCACTGTAATATCACTTGTCTTTATTGCACCATGTAAGCGTCGTGCCCGTGTCTTGTGTGCTGTCCTCGGTGTTTTTTTGAGTGGATGGAGGGTGTCTGGTTCCATGTTGCTGCAAAGATTTCGTCTTTGATTTGCAGCAGGAACGCAACTTGGCTGGGTGCTGCTTAGTTAGTTCGTCGCCATGTGACTGAAATAATTTTTGAAAGCGACGTTAAATCCTATTCACTCACTCACTCACTTTCCGAATAAGATCTGACGCATCTCTTCATCGAGGGTGTTTATCGTCTCCACCGTAGAGGGTACGGGGTACGGTGATTGGAGGTTTTGAAGGAGCCGAGGTTCGACGAGGACCATTTTTTTCGTGTGGTTCATTGTCGGCCGAAGGGTCCACCCAATACTGGACCCAACAAGGAAGCGGCCAACGGTGCTAAGATGGCCCCGAGAAAGCCGCCTTTCTGTAACACCTTTTTCTTTTGTGTTTGAGAGAGTCGCTTCTGGACTAGGGTTCGCAGACCTGTCTTATGCTTGGCCAACTTCGCCTTCTGAGCCGGAGTCAGTGGTACGTTGCCTTTTAAGATATTGAGTCCAATCTCACACAGACAGCACACGACAGCAGTGTCTGCACCGCGTACAATGGTTCGAACCAACTCGGGTGGGGCCGTCTTCAATACACGGAACGTCGAAGCGTGCTTCCATACTCGCGCAGACATCATGAACAACTAATGCTAGAACCCACAACTCTCTCCTTTTTATCTACCTCAGAGAACAGAGACAAAAATCAACCATGATGTGGTATTAATTCTTTTATTATCCCCAACATCAAACACACACACCCCAGCTGGGGGCGCCACTGTGGGTGTGTTTACATTATGTTTGCATGTACACGTGGTGAGTCTCTCCGGGAAAGATTCCGGTGCGTAGTCGAAGGTGGGCGGGGGTGGCTTGCTTCAGGTCGAAGAGCATATACCCGTGCTGAGGGGTTGTCGCATCTTTAAAGGCTTCCAACGCAAACGGTGTGCGGCCGGGATACATCTGTCTCGCCAAGTGGTGGCCGCGACCCAGGAATTGAAGGAACTGGGCCAGCCTTGCCATTTGACGAAATGAAACAGTTTGCCACGTCGACGTTCGGTTGTCAAAATCTGCTCCACCGTGTAGTAGTCTTACTTTGTTTTTGACGACAGGCTGTAATTCCATCTCGTAAAACGTCCCTAGCACCGGTTCCCCTTGAAGATCTTCCAGTCCATAGACTCGCTGTTGTCGGGATAGGCGCCGTTTAATCAGGAAGTGCTCATCGCTCCAGTTGGGCAAGGAACCTTTCTCGAACTTGCCCTTGACTTTACTGATCCGTACAGGGTCCCCGACCTTGAACACCTCCTTCGGTGCTCGTTGCGATTGTATGGGGTACAAGACACGCCGGACTTGGGCTTCATTGCGTTGGGTGACGGTTATGGGGGCGCTCTGTATACTCCGGTGATAGGCTCGATTGTAACCACTCACAAGTTTCGGGAGAACATCGATGTACCGTCTTGTATTCTTATAGGTGAAATATTTATACATGCGGCCTTTGAATGTCCTGTTGAACCTTTCCACCACGGAAGCCTTGGTCTCGTTGTAGGTGTGAAAGAAGAAGACCTTCTGTTTCTTGAGAAAGGCTTGGAACGGTCGGTTGAGGAATTCCGTGCCTTCGTCGGTTTGCAAATACAAGGGTTTGCGCCCAGTCTTGAAGATGTCCTTGAATCTCCTCGCTTGTTATGAGATTCGCTCCAGTTTTCGTCCGGATGGGTACCACCCACGCATACTTTGACAGGATATCGATGCACGTCAAGATATACCGATTCCCATCGTTGTGTTTGGCAAAGGCGCTCATATCGACCAAATCCGCTTGCCATTGGGCATCTAGTCTTCCCAGGATGACCCGGTTCCGTGGAAAATGGCGGCGGGCAGCTCGTTGTAAGGTATAGGTGTCTTATTGTTTTAACCAATCTCGGACTTGGGCACGTTGTATCCCCTGGGGTTTGGCCGCTCGATAGAGAGCCGACAATGCACTATACGCATCCGGACTGTCGGGACTGTAGTATAAGTTATCCAACACCTTCTCCCAGCGCTTCATGGTGACAAAATGATGATGGGCCCGGAGAGTATCGCTTATTTATAACGAGGTCGAAGTTTCTACCACCGTTGTATATATCCTAGGTTGACTGAGTCTAGCCGGCTAATCAATGGCATCGTCGTATGGCTCCGCTTCATTGCCCGAAATTTGTTCATTGGATTCAGCCAGCGCGTCCTCAATAGCACGAGACCACCCCAACTCGTCTGATGACCGCTCATCCGGTGTAAACAGCTGGTTCACAATAGGCACCACTTTCTCCAAGGCCGTCCAAAGATCGGGGTCTAGGGTGAAGCCTCGTGTAGGGTTACGTAGATGGCATTGTATATGTGGATGAGGTTTCCATCGAGCTCACCGCTCAACACCCGTTTAAATTTGGTCCACCCATCACGGTGTAGGGTAACCGTATTCGATGTGGACTCCGGACCCGACCCACAGACATCCCGGTCTTCCACGAGGGTGACTTTATCTTCATAGACGTGTAACCCCACCTGGGGTGTAAGGGGCAGGATGGCTCGTAGGACTGGTAACATGGTTGACCCAATGACGAACGGTGAATGACACACACTCTGACTGTCTCTCGTATTTATGGACAGGTCTCTTGGTGACATGGTTGACCCAATGACGAAGGATGAATGACGCACACGCTGACTGACCCTCGTATTTATGGTGAGGTCCCACTGTCATTGCCACAGCGCCAGGGTCAATAGGGCACAGACCATTACTAGGCCAACGAGCCGTCGCAGGTTCCGGCGTGAGCGCTCGTGGTCCATAGCCCGGGCATCAAGGATGGCCGTCATAGTCCAGTAGTGGTGGGTGATAGCACACCTATCCATCGAGTGCACTCTGTCGAGGACCGCTTCTGTGAACTCTTTCAGGATCTGGCGTCGCCCCTCGTTGTCGTCGCCATCTGCAAACATGGACCGAACCACTGCTCGGTAACCCGTGAGTGAATTAACCACGGTGGCATGCTGTAAAATGCGAGTCGCATAGGGATGGGTCTCCGCCATGGCTCTGGAACAGTAGGAATGAAGGTGTGGGATCCAGACAGACGTGCTTTATAGACCATGTTACTTTTATATACCTACATAGAAGTACGTGGATGGACGCGCGGACGTGAAGTACCCGGATGTAATAGTACCCGGATGTAATAGTACCCGGATGCACGCGCGGACCGCGTCGAAAGCCTACCGTGGGGACCCCAAGTCCCCAACAAGTCCCCACACCCGGTGCTTATCGATTGGCTCATTGTTCGACCGCTCATTGGTTCTTTTTTCTCGACCGCTGATTGGTCCAAATGGAACTGCCCATCCTTCCCAGGTTAATCTAGAATCCCACCAAGCTCGTAATTTTTCCTTCGGGGAGCCAGGTGTTCGGCACGTGAGCTCCCTCACGTAGACACGTAGGCACCAGACCAGGTGTTCACGGTTTGTCACGATGCCGCAACATTGTAGCGATCGTAGTGCAACATTGTTACATTTTTCCTTCGGGGAGCCAGGTGTTCGGCACGTGAACTCACTCACACAGACACGTAGGCACCAGACCAGGTGTTCACGGTTTGGCACGACGCCAGCTGTCACGGTGCCAAACCGTGACGCCAACGAAGAATTTTTCCTTCGCGGAGCCAGGTGTTCGGCACGTGAGCTCACTCACACAGACACGTAGGCATCAGACCAGGTGTTCACTGTCGCTGATTGGTCCAAATTGAATTGTCCATCCTTCCCAGGTTAATCTAGAATCCTACCAAGCTCGTAATCACCGCCACGTCACCTTGAGCTGGTGGTGCCCCCTGGCGGAAGCTCCACGGGAACCAAGAGTTACCTTCCTGGAAAACCGGAGGTTAAATACGCTTTGTATACTACTTGGATTATATTACACAACCATGACTCGACGTCTTTCCAGAAGATGCGGACTGCATCACAGTTCCATAGTATATGTTCGATCGTTTCCGATTCTTGACCACAAAATGAACAAGAATCATCGTCTTAAAGGATAACTGGACAAGATATATTGTCAAATGATTAGGGTTTTATGCAAACAGCCATGATGTAATGCTGTCATCATTGGAAATTGTTGAATGCTTCCCTCTTCCATTTTACTGGGTTTTTTTATATATTTAATTTTCGTATTTGAAACTGATGCTCATCTTTGTACTAAAAAGGTTTCGATGAAATTGTTTTGTGGACGATGACTAAATGAAGAATGTCGGAGAAGGATTTTGCTACAAGATGTTTCGTTTGAAACTTCCCACTCTACTGGCGACAAACTAAATCTTTTGTTTGAGAAACACACACGAAAAATGTGTTGTTTTATTAACGTCGGATTACATGGGCGATAAAAACATTAGTATGAAACTAATTATTCGACAAGGCATCCAAAACAAAACATTCAAAAACATGAGTAGTGTGAGTAACGTCACAGGGCCCACGAAGTAGGGGTTGAAATGATTTAAGTGTGTACCTTTACCTAAGACTGACCATTTCCATGGTCGTAGGAGGCATTGAGACATGTTTTTGCCCATTTCGGGGTTTCTAGGTCACCTAATTAAGTCAGAAATTGGGTCAGAAAGTAGGTCACATTGACCTTGACCCAATTAAGTCAGGTCACACTGACATTGACCTAATTCAGCGCATTTCCATGGTCTTAGAAAGCATTAGGACATATTTATGCTAATTTCTAGGTTTATAGGTCACTTTATTTCGAGGTTTCTAGGTCACCTAATTAGGGCAAAAATTGGTTCAGAAAGTAGGTCACATTGACCTTGACCCAATTAGGTCAGGTCACACTGACATTGATCTAATTAAGCGCATTGCCATGGTCTTAGGAGGCATTAGGACTTGTTTTTGCCAATTTCGAGGTTTATAGGTCACCTAAGTTGGTCAAATTTTCATCAAAAGTAGGTCAGCTCAGAAGTTGCTGGTAACAGTCCCCTAATGCACGTTCATGCCAAAAATCAAGGTTCCAATTTCAACGGTTTTCCTCATTTTGCCGGAGAAAGGATTCGGATGGACTGACTCACTCATTACCAGACAATTTGCAAATGAGAGCCTACTTCATAGGAATATGTTATACCGGTACTGAACTCTTGGAACACCCCCCCCACCCCCACCCCCAAGTTGAAATCCTGCCTATGTTAAGATGGGCACAGCCCACGTCAGAATCACCAGTGATTTTCAACAAAAATCAACAGAAATTTTCATCAAAAGTAGGTCCGCTAAGAACTTGCTGGTAGCAGTCGCCTAATACACCTTCATGCCAAAAATCAAGGTTCTAACGTCAACGGTTCTCCTTATTTTGCCGACGAAATGATTCGGATGGACTGACTGACTGACTGACTGACTGACTCACTCACTCAATGAGAGCCTACTTCGTAGGAACATGAGTAGTGTGACTAACTAATGGTCGTATGAGGCATTGAGACATGTTTTTGCCAATTTCGAGGTTTCTGTCACCTAATTAGGTCAGAAATTGGGTCACATTCACCGTGACCCAATTAGGTCAGATCACACTGACATTGACCTAATTAAGCGCATATCCATGGTCTTGGGAGGACATGTTTTTGCCAATTTCGAGGTTTATAGGTCACCTCAGAAAATGTGTTTATAGGTCACCTAAGTAGGTCAAATTTTCATCAAAAGTATGTCAGCTCAAAACTTGCTGGTAATAGTCCCCTAATGCACGTTCATGCTAAAAATCAAGGTTCTAATGTCAATGGTTCTTCTGATTTTGCCGGAGAAAGGATTCGGATGGACTGACTCACTCATTACCGGACAATTTGCAAATGAGAGCCTACTTCGTAGGAATTTGTGTATCTAAAATTGTAGTCAGATTTCTTAATCTTTAAAGGGTAATCTAAAAAATTGGGTGCTGTACCGTTTAAGGTTTTAAAGACCTCAGACGCCAAGGGCGCGGAGTCTACGAATATGCATCTTCGCTTACTCAAGTCTAACACTACACGTGTTGCCTTGGCTGAACGTTACACATTATCTGATCAGAATACAGGTCTGGTGATGTCATAGTGCTATAAATATTCCGTGGTCCATATGACATCACGTGCGTTTCCCGGTTTGAACAGTTTACTCTATTCAGTAAGTCAAGGTAAATGACGGAATGTTAGTGTAGTATTTAACTTGAAAATGTGAAGTTGACGAATATGAAATGATGGTACCTTCGCTCTGAGAAGTAGATCTTTGTATGAGAAGCATAATACACGACTTTGCCGGTCGTCTGTAAGTGGCAAAAATGAAGAGTTATTGCCCCTTTTTCATGAGCAAGATTCGGTTACAGCAATGCCTTCAACATGGGCCTCGGGGAAAATAATCGTCATAAGTTTGTTTATAGACAGTGTCAGAAGCTAACAGGGAGCTGGAATATCACTGAACTGTTCTAGAATGAAAGAAATCTGAAGAAATCATGTAAAAATCCTTTGAAATAACTTTTTTCGGCAATTTTCAATCCGTGCCTATACTTACAGCATGCGTGAGGCAAAAGTTTACTCGTGGCTCGCATTGCATTATGGGAAGGAAACATGGTGGTTTTTGCTATTTTTAGACGAATTGTGAACTTATTTATTGTTAAAAACAAATCGAGGGGCTCTAGCTCTTTTGGATTCTCTCGAGTTTGCAAGAGCTGGACCTGTACAGAGGTGCCAGGCTAGTGGACAATACTTAAAATTAAACAAAATAAAAGAATGATATAGGGCTAATTTTGTTTCTACATTTAGTATTTTGCTAAGTCTCTTGAGAAAATTACATATATCAGATATGTGACTCAAATTTCAGCATTAAATCAATGTTGACTTTACAGGGCAAATGCACATTGTTAGCATTCAAGGATGGATAGCCTGGTGACACTTTTTAACCGGGCAGATGGCCATATGATAATGAGCAGACTATCTGGTTAAAATATTGCTGTCCGCCTCAAAATGTTTCCTCGAGGTTTACATGTGAAAAGGATAGGTATATTATCATCTGCATAATTATACAATTTGCACCCTGACCGAGAGTTAGAATGTCATTAATAAAAACATTGAATAGTAACGGTCCCAGTATGGATCCCTGGGGAACTCCTTTATGTGTGCCTTCTCAGGAACTGAAGTTTGAGCCTAGTTTGACTCTCTGCTTATGGTCAGTGAGATAATTCCGTAGCAGACGAGCAGCATTTTCGGAAAGGCCCATCTTCACATTTTCAAGCTAAATGCCGGTACTACACTAACGTTTCGTCATTTACCTTGACTTATTGAATAGAGTAATCTGTTCAAACCGGGAAACGCACGTGATGTCATATAGCCAATCAAGATAGGAGCTTGACAACACCGTGCAGCTAGGATTTTCTTTGATGTCTGCTCGTGTGATCTCCAAATATGGCAAGTGGTGGGTGTATTGATGTTAATTTCCGTCGAAGAGCCAACCAAATTTGAATTTTAAAGAGGTCATAAATTGCACTTCCCCTAATATGGACCACGGAATATTTATAGCGCTATGACATCACTAGACCTGTATTCTGATCAGATAATGTGTTACGTTCAGCCAAGGCAACACGTGTAGTGTTAGACTTGGGTAAGCGAAGATGGGAAAGGCCATACTAGGCTGTCAACTTCTTCAATACCAAACCAATATCATTACATTACTTCCGGTTATTACGTCCATGTGGTGATGACGTCACTTCCGGTGGTGACGCCACTTCCGGTGATTATTTCACTTCTGGTAATGACGTCACTGATTCTCTGATCCTGGTCATTTGGCGCAAAGGCCCCTTTTTCACTACTCTCATACTCACAACAGACTGACTCAATTTATTTGATATTTCAAAAGAACTGATCTTTCAATGTATTGCTTAACCTCATGGAGATTGTTTGAAATGCGGTTGAAGTATTCGTATCCCTCTATTTCATCCTCCTTATCCTCATACTATAGCTTTGTCAGACGAGCCATGACTATAAGGATGATGCATTATGAAGCAATACGGGGGTATTTTTTTTCTTTTCTTTCAAAATTAAGCCGCCTAGACAAACCAGTGAAAATTTGTCGATCATTCTGAATAAGGTTTCACAAAACTCTTACAATGCCCACGTAACCTAAGAGAACACTTGAAAAGGTGTTCCTTCATATTGGGGTTACTTCCCTTTGCACACAGACCGGTCTATTCATGGTGGATCTTCTTGTTTATCAATCCGCCCTTTTGTGCACAAATTACACTTGTAACGGAAACAGCATCGTACCAACTGATATGCGTTCCAAGTTTCGGGAAAGGAAGCAAGGCATAAACATTTACAAAAGAAAAAAAGAGAGAAGAAAAAATAAAAAGACATACCGTACTTCTATATAATTGATAAATGTAATAATACGTTTTAAACTTAGCATGAGGAAATGATTTATTCCTGTATAGCACGTAGAAAACAAGGCAATTTGGCACGTACGGGAAGCCGTAAATGGATAAAATAACCACATGGGTTAATTGGATAATGTATGGGTCTAGCTAAATTGACCTTAATTGACCTTTTAATTCGACTTTAATAACACGCTGGCTGGTTCTTTTGCCTACCGACGCCATCCGAAGTCATCTTCCAGAACTATATAGGTGACTTCAAACTGGAAATAAAGTATTCAAGGGCGTAGGCAAGGGGGGGCTTGGGGGGGCTTGAGCCCCCCCCAAATTTTGACGGCCGGCAAAAAAAAAAAAAGAACAAAACAAACAAACAAACGAAAAAAGGAAAGAAAGAAAGAAAAAGAAACCTAACATAGCATATAAGATCATGTATCTTATTCAATTATTACAGGAGAAGTAAACTTATCGCCGCCAGTGCATACCATTAGGCCTAAAATAAGATTGCAATTGATCAGTGATCAAAGCCATAGATTGACGATTTCGGGCTTCAATCGAGAATGGAATAGTGTGCTCCAAATCCAGTCAAATGCCGCCTATTTGGACAAAAAACATCAAAACTTCCGATGAGGAGAATTTTTCGTAACTTTTTCACTACAAACTTATTTTGTTTTTCAATTGAGATCCCAGTACTTCTTTATTCACAAACAAGAGATATACAAACTCTCAACTACTTTTCATAAAGAAACCCTAGAAATAAACCTACTGTCTTTCCCAGATAGTAAATCCCAGACGTTTTTGGTGATATTTCGGAGAAAATTTATCGTACAACATTGAAACTTCACACAGTATATAAACTAAAAAGCCCGAATTGTATTTCTGTCTTTCATTAAAATTTGTTGAGAACTGACCAAAGTCACCGATACCTACCATGTTATTTTGGGGCCACGATAACTTTGATCTGCCATTGTTAAAACATGCGAGCTTAGTAGTGGGTAACGAGCAACTAAAGTATCATTTCACCCGGATGTAACTATGACGTCACAACTGGATGGTTTTGTAACGAGTCTTTTGATTGGTTGAATTGTAAGTGTTGTCGGCCATGTTGTAAAGCAAGATGGCGGCGTGGTTCGGGCATGTTCGGGCATGTTCGGGCAAAAAAAAAAGTTCCGGCAAAAAAAAAAAAAAAATGTATTCATGCGCGGTGATGCGGTTTGGCCGTGGTTTTGGCGGTGATTCGGTCTCGGGAAAAAGCTTCCGCGGAGAAAAAGTAGTCCCTAGATAAAATGGTCCGATGGGGTCGAGTGAGGTATCAAAGTGAAGGTTAGGTGAAGGAGCATCTAATGGGCTGGGTGTGGGGTTGAAATATCGTCATTCTGCGCATGCGCGGCGGCCGAAGGGTATGAAAATAGCCTTTTTGGAGCTAGGGGAGCCCCTAAGGGTCCGATGGGGTCGAGTGAGGTATCAAATTGAAGGTTAGGTGAAGGGGCATCTGATGGGCTGGGCGCGGGGTTGAACTATCGGCATTCTGCGCATGCGCGGAGGCCAAAGGGTATGAAAATAGCCTTTTTGGAGCTAGGAGATTGACTACTGGTCCAGTGGGGTCGAGTGAGGTATCGATGTGAAGCATTCGTGAAGGGGCATCTGATGGGCTGGGTGTGGGGTTGAAATATCGGCATTCTGCGCATGCGCGGTGGCCCAAGGGTATGGAAATAGCGGTTTTGGAGCTAGGGGAGTCCCTAATGGGCCAATGGAGTCGTATGAGGTATCAAAGTGAAGCATTTGTGAAGGGGCATCTGATGGACTGGGTGTGGGGTTGAACTATCGGCATTCTGCGCATGCGTGGTGGCCCAAGGGTATGGAAATAGCCGTGTTGGAGCTAGGGGAGCCCGTAATGGACCAATGGGGTCGAGTGAGGTATCTAAGTGAAGCATTCGTGAAGGGGCATCTGATGGGCTGGATATGAGGTTGAACTATCGGCATTCTGCGCATGCGCGGTGGCCCAAGGGTATGGAAATAGCCGTGTTGGGAGCTAGGGCAGCCCCTAATGGACCAATGGGGTCGAGTGAGGTATCAAAGTGAAGCTTATGTGAAGGGGCATCTGATGGGCCGGGTGTGGGGTTGAACTATCGGCATTCTGCGCATGCGCGGTGGCCCAAGTGTATGAAAATAGCCGTGTTGGGATGTAGGGGAGCCCCTAATGCACCAATGGGGTCGAGTGAGGTATCTAAGTGAAGCATTCGTGAAGGAGCATCTGATGGGTTGGGTGTGCGGTAGGAATATCATTCTGCGCATGCGCAGATGCATGTCCAATCAGAAGCGAGTATTTCAAATCCGTCCCAGAGCTCTCGTCCAATCAGAAGAGAGTATTTTGACCCGGTGCATTATGGGACATATCCAAGATGGCGGCACGTATGTTCAAGATGGCGGCACATCCGGTGTCAAAAACTGGCCATTTTGTCGGATGTGGTCACTCAGTGTCGAAAACTGGACCCTGTATGACGTCACTTCCGGGTTTTTCACTAAAAACTACCTCCAAACATAGAAGAGTTCCTAATGTTTCCTCTTAGACGTCCGTATGTTCAATCGCCGGTGTGTTTTGTGTTTTCCCGCTCCGCCCCAGCGCCCCGCAGCGCGAGCGCGCGCGCGCGAGTTCTCCGGAAGTGCGCGTCATCCCCGGCAGTGCGTGCGCGGACGCGGGTCAAAAAGGTCAAAGGGTCACCTCCAGGTCAGACGGTCCAATGTCCAATGAGACAATGTTGCGGCATCGCTATAGTCAGAGCTTGAGCACAATAAAAAATTCTAGATTCTAGGGGGATTCTAGATGAACCTGGGAAAGATGGGCAGTTCCATTTGGACCAATCAGCGGTCGAGAAAAAGAGCCAATCAGCGGTCGAGAAAAAAGAACCAATCAGCGATCGAACAATCAGCCAATGGAATTGGGGTATTCACGGTGTGCTTTCGCTGACGTCCGCGCCTACATCTGGGTTCTTGTACACCCGGGTAATGTTTTTCTGGACATGGATGGGTTACCTTTGGCTCCATTCTAGGCCACTGATTATCTAATACGGTGTTCAAAGCCACTTTCATGCATTATGCTCATAGAACTTATAGTCATAATCTATACGTGTTGGACGAGTCTCTTCACTCACCGTATACCCGTACCTCAATGAAATGCCCGCTCCAAACCTAGACCAAAGACACGTACTTGGTCTGTAGGCTGATTTCATTGGCTCTCTATTTTTTACTATAGTGCTCTTGCCTTCTAAACTTGATGGGTTACATTTTGACCCATCCTACACCACTGATTTCAGTTTGACTGAATCTCCACATTGGGCATTGATGCATTAGGAATAAAACACACAAGACAGGGGTTTTTGGTGAGATCTCATTTTTTTTATTCAGTGAACAACAACAACGTGAGAACAACCACGTGAAAACTCAAGCCCAGAACAAGGGGCTTGTAATTAACTGAAGCCCAGAACAAGGGGCTTGTACATTGAAGCCCAGAACAAGGGGCTTGTACATTGAAGCCCAGAACAAGGGGCTTGTCATTGACTTAAGCCCAGAACGGGGCTTGTACATTGAAATGATGGGCGGCCCAGTCATAGACGAGTACATCGCGGTCCTCGGCCTGGGAGTACTCGTCAAACATCTGTACGATAGTAGATAAGGGTCTTCCCCGCCATCGATGGTACAGGTAAAACAAGCAATATTGTCCGCACACGCCACTGGTCAGGCTTTGCAACGTTTGACTGTTCCAACACCACGTCTCTGTGCCTTGATCCATGAAGTCTGTTAAATCGGGATGGAGGGGTGGCAGACCGTACAGGTCAAAGTATTCCCCCTGCTCTTCTGTCAAGTACACGGCCACCCAGTGTTCACCGGGTCGATCCATCGGGTCCGTGTTGAGAACGTAAGCAGCCGGATACATACGGTCTAATGGAAACACATCTCGGGCGAACACCCCTTGAAAGACCCTACGTGTCTCTGAGTCATTCTCCAGCACGGTGGTTATCTGGTCTGTATCCATGTTAGGTGGAGAAGTCACACAGGACGTTGCGCGCCTTGTCCACTTGAATGATGTTGTCAAACTCGGCGTAGCAGATCACATTGACGGTGGTCGGCAGGGCTCGTGCAAAGTGGATTTCCAACCGTAAATTGCCTTGCTTGGTCAGGGCCAGCTGATGGTCGTTCTCTAAGGTGGGGGTCAGATCGAAACAGAACAACGTGTATCCGTTCGCGTAGTCCTCCCGACTGATCTTATTCCCTTCGTCCTGGTTGATTTGACCGGTGGCTGTAAACAGGCTCTGATAGGCTCGAATGAAATTCCTCCGCCCAAAGTTCGGGGTTAAGGCCGTGGCTGGCTGTCCATCCACATGCAGGGCCACAAAATTGATGCCGAAATGTTTAAAGTCAAACGGATTCTCTGGGTAGGCTCCGCTGAAACTGGTATTTTCCACACAGGCCAGGATCAATCGCTTGGGTAGTTCCCCCGGGAACAGGTTTTCTTTGTTGGCGCCCATATTTCCAGCATGCACAAAGAACACTTTGGTTTGTACACGTCGGATAGGGTACTGGGCTGGTTTTGTTTCCAAGGCTTTCATGTGTCCCAATTGAACGGCTGGATTCGGTTTCACTTTTCGGACATACAGGACTGCGTCTTGGATGACAATCTTATAGTCCGCTACATGCCCCTCTACGTTAGTGGCCATCAAGGCGAAGGTAGGAGGCGCCCGTATCAGTCGGATTTTGATGGGGATCTTGTTCAAGAGGTACCGGTCTTGCATGAACATGTCTGCATGCAGTCGACCCATCATATCCACCGAGGCACTGTTCGCAGTGAAAGCCTTCCGTTTGTTATATCCCCCATTGTCCGCCGTGTCCATGTGCTCGGCCGTGTCCCTGTAGAATAAAGCGGTTATCAGCTGAGATTTTTTAGCCTCTCGGCCATACGACAACAGTGTCTCGATGTAGGCTCGATAGGGGTACGTGTTGGTGGAGTCACTGATGAGTTTGTCGCTGAGAAAAATATCCACCTGCTGAAACATCGAGGGCAGCCAGAGATTCGTCGGGCCCACCGTTGCTTGGTCAACGATTCTGGTGCCAGCTCCATTGACCACCTTGGCTTTCACATACAAGTAGGTATGGGCTAAATCCACATAGGACGTATCCGCATTACTGATGGTGAACTCGATGGGCCCGGTTTCGTTGATGCTGGAGAGCGGGAGATGCTCCACCCATAATCCTTGTTCGACACTGGTTTGTGTGGGCGGCACGGTCCACAAATCAAATTCACTGTTGGTGGAGGGGCAGGACTCGGCGTGAATTAAGGCCATGTTTTAAGAAAAGATATCCTTTGTCTTCTTGGATGTGCGTCGTCGCTGGGTCGGTCGTCGACTGGTGCGTGATCTCGGTGGGGCAGCTCTTTTATTCCCTACGGTGCGTTGTGCTTTGGCCACCAAGACGCCTCCCGCTTCTTTGGCCCGTCGTTTCAAGGTTGTCGGGGTGCCGTACCCCCCAAGACATCACCGGCCACTTGCAGTCCACTGCGTACCGCTTGTTTGCCGATTGCTTTCACCCCACGCGTCACCAAGGGCAGGAACGTTTTCACAATGCTGCCGAGTATGTTCCCCAGCCCATGTCCTCGTTGCATGCGTGCACCGCTAAAGACCGGAAAGCCACCCCCGGTCTGTTGGGCATAATAGTCCATATAGCTGCGTGCATCGCACTCGTAAGGTACTTCATTATGCAAAGTGGGGAGCACGTGCTTGTCGAAAATGAAGTGTCAGCACCACTTTTCCTCGTTCGAATGCCACCGCTCGTCCCGTGTCATCTCTTATATCCACCGTGATCGTGTTGATATCGGTATGTCGTACGAGCAGGTACATGATATGGTTGAAACTGTGGGTGACTTGATCGCCATACGTCTTTTTAATGGGGACCACCCGTAACAGAGGTGTGTTGATATCGCCCACGATGTGGTTGTCCACCACGTCCGAGTAGACGTAGAGTCCGTACATACCCGACTTCATATCCATCGGCATCTCGCCATGGTGTTGGTTGGGACCAGCGAACGTCTGTAGATCGAAGCCCAGCATTTGCTGTAGTGTAGGACTGAGTTTCACATTCACGGTATCGGTGAGGGTAAGCTGTGCCTTGTCGTTGTGTACGTTGACATCGAAGAACACGTTTCTCTTGAAGCGCAAGGCTATCAGGCGTGCTGCACTATCCGTCACCCCCCGTAGCGCCTTATCATGCATCAGTCTTGACAGCCCATCCATGAACTCTTTGGGGGTATCGTATTGGCCTTCGGACAGGGTGAGTCGGGTGTTTTTGCCTTCGTAGGTCACCTCGTACCACACTTCATTGGCTCGCACGTTGTACCACGAGTAAGGGTATTGGACATCCACGAGGGCACATTCCCGGCGTCCAGGTAAATGTAACGGTTGCGGTAACTGGGTGACGTACTTGGCCACGGTGTTGTCAGGAAACACATCCAGCGAACTGTTACTGGGTAGGGTCAGGTAAAACATGGCGACTGAGCTGTCCTGCTGCTGCTGTTGGGTTTAATAGGTCTTCCACGCCTTGGGCGGTTGTGTGCGGCGTCGTGTTCGTCGCGGTGACTTGCTACGTGTCACGGCTCTGGAGATGTGGGGTGTCTTGATCAAGGGTGTGTTTTTATAGGCGCGAAAAGAAAGTGCCCGTTGTGGTGGTGTTTTGGGGGGTGACTCCGGTTCCCATTCGACTTCCCAAGAAGGTAGTGGGCCACTCGGTGATTGCTGGGTTGCTGCATAAAGGCCCAGCGGTGGGGGTTCCCCACCAATTCCTGTGGTACATGCATGTCTTTCAAGCCTTGAGCGAAGACCTCCCATCCTCGAGGATCGGTGTGCGATCTGCGTTGACGCATCAGATCATTCACTAAATCCGTCATGTGGGTGCCGGGGACCACCTGATTCTGTACCAGGAGTTCGCCTTTATCATTCCAAGTCATATTAGGATTCTGTTTCATCCGTTGTAATACCAGGCCAGCTTGTTTCTTCAACGAGGCAGGTACACTCTTCAGCACTTCGTCTTCCACCCACTGTGGGGCTGTGGGGGCTACCTCACCCGGCTGTTGGAGCGGTGCTGAGGTCAGCGGTCTGTCACGTGGTGGTGGTGGTGGTGGTGGTGCTGTTGCTGTTGCTGGGGTAGACAGGGTTTTGTATTGGTCCATGAACGTCATGTACCGTTGAAGCGTCTCATTGTACCGTTGTACTTTCTCACTGTCGCTTAACCACGGTCTCTGTAAGATCTGTTGCATCTCTCCATCGAGGCTGTTTATGGTCTTCACCGTAGGTGGGACAGGGTAGGGTGATTGGAGGTTTTGCAGGAACCGTGGTTCAACGAGGACCATTTTTTTCGTGTGGTTCATTGTCGGCCGAAGAGTCCACCCAATACTGGACCCAACACGGAAGCGGCCAACGGTGCTAAGATGGCCCCAAGAAAGCCGCCTTTCTGTAACACCTTTTTCTTTTGTGTTTGAGGACCCGCTTGTGGACTAGGGTTCGGAGACCTGTCTTATGCTTGGCCAACTTGGTCTTCTGAGCCGGAGTCAGTGGTACGTTGCCTTTTAACAGGTTGTACCGGATCTCGCACAGACAGCGTACAAGGTCAGGGTCCGCACCGCGTACAATGGTTCGGACTAACTCGGGTGGGGCCGTCTTCAATACACGGAGCGTGGGAGCGTGCTTCCGTACTCGCGCAGACATCCTGTACAGCTAATGCTAGAACCCACAACTCTGCCCTTTTTATCCACCTCACAGACAAAGTCAACCCTGCTGTGGTATTCATTCTTTTTATTATTCCCCATCATCAAACACACAAACCCCAGCTGGGGGCGCCACTGTGGGTGTGTTTACATTATTTTTGCATGTACACGTGCTGGGTCTCTCCGGGAAAGATGCCGGTCCGTAGTCGAAGGTGGTCGGGAGTGGCTTGCTTGAGGTCGAAGAGCATATACCCGTGCTGAGGGGTTGTGGCATCTTTGAAGGCTTCCAACGCAAACGGTGTGCGGCCGGGATACATCTGTCTCGCCAGGTACAGCAGTTGAGTGGTATCTCTCGGGTTTTTGAAGACCACCAGGTAGTGGGCATTTAAGCTGATATTCCGATGTTCTTTGTTTTTACTGAACAGATTCTGCACAATGTAGATGATGCTGAGGCGTCGATGATGGCTGCCTTTGGTAAAGAGTTGGGTGACCCGTGCATCCGTCTCCGCCATGAGATCATCCACAACCACCAAGGTGTCGGGTTCCAAATCGGCCAGGTTGGGTAGGCCTTCCACGAACGTGATGTGGGGCATTGCTGCATACGCTTCCTGCCATTCTCCGTAACACCACACGACTCGGGCAATGGGTGGAGTGATCATGCTGTGGGCGTGCTGAAGGAGCTTCCTGACGAAGTGCGTTTTGCCGGAGCCCGTCGGTCCTGCGATGACGCAGGTGAAGGGATGTTGCCACCGAGGGTCCATGGTTTGAGGTCTATCCGTTGTCGTGGTAACCCGCTCTTGTAAATTTCGTACGAGTGAACTGGAGTGGTGGTGGGTACAACGTCGGTCGTCGTTGTCTATTCACGTTCAGAGATGGTGCTGGGGGTGGGTACAACGTGGGTGGTCGTCGTCGTTGTCGGTTCACTGTGAGGGATGAAATCCGGTGGGTCTTGAGACGTAGTAGGTGTACTTGGTGTAGGTGTAGAGCTCGACGTGGCTTGTACGCGGGGTGTGGTGGTGGTGGTGGTGACTGGGCTCGATACGACTGGTGCTCTCTGTAGACCCGTTTCACTGATGGCTGGAGTTCTCAGTTGGTTAAGTAACGTACTGACATAGGTTACGTCGTAAAACACACCTCCGTACAACACACTCAGCAGGGTTAGCAATAGCACCCCAAAGACCACTTGCGCTTTGCGCGTTTTGCGAGACGCTGTCTTCAGAGGCAGCTGCTGTTGGTCCATAGCACTGTGGTCGGATGTGGAATGAAGGAGGACGGCAGTGGTGTGTGGTTTTATAGTCGTTTCACCTGGTTGGCCGCGACCCAGGAATTGAAGGAACTGGGCCAGCCTTGCCATTTCACGAAATGAAACAGTTT
>JAVTVY010045013.1:0-19792 GCA_036873755.1 Hanleya hanleyi
AAAACAAATAAACAAACACTGGTGGAAGATAAACATTGTCCCTGTAGATGAGTGCCAGAGAGTTGGGTACTGGGTTCACTGTCAGTAACTGAAAAACAAATAAACAAACACTGGTGAAGATAAACATTGTCCCTGTAGATGAGTGCCAGAGAGTTGGGTACTGGGTTCACTGTCAGTAACTGAAAAACAAATAAACAAACACTGGTGAAGATAAACATTGTCCCTGTAGATGAGTGCCAGAGAGTTGGGTACTGGCTTCACTGTCGGTAACTGAAAAAACAAATACACAAACACTGGTGAAGATAAACATTGTCCCTGTAGATGAGTGCCAGAGAGTTGGGTACTGGCTTCACTGTCAGTAACTGAAAAAACAAATAAACAAACACTGGTGAAGATCAACATTGTCCCTGTAGATGAGTGTCAGAGAGTTGGGTACTGGGTTCACTGTCAGTAACTGAAAAAACAAATAAACAAACACTGGTGAAGATAAACATTGTCCCTGTAGATGAGTGCCAGAGAGTTGGGTACTAGGTTCACTGTCAGTAACTGAAAAACAAATAAACAAACACTGGTGAAGATAAACATTGTCCCTGTAGATGAGTGCCAGAGAGTTGGGTACTGGCTTCACTGTCGGTAACTGAAAAAACAAATAAACAAACACTGGTGAAGATAAACATTGTCCCTGTAGATGAGTGTCAGAGAGTTGGGTACTGGCTTCACTGTCAGTAACTGAAAAACAAACAAACAAACACTGGTGAAGATAAACATTGTCCCTGTAGATGAGTGCCAGAGAGTTGGGTACTGGGTTCACTGTCAGTAACTGAAAAAACAAATAAACAAACACTGGTGAAGATAAACATTGTCCCTGTAGATGAGTGCCAGAGGGTTGGGTACTGGCTTCACTGTCAGTAACTGAAAAAACAAATAAACAAACACTGGTGATAGATGAGTACCAGAGAGTTGGGTACTGGCTTCACTGTCAGTAACTAAAAAACAAACAAACAAACACTGGTGAAGATAAACATTGTCCCTGTAGATGAGTGCCAGAGAGTTGGGTACTGGCTTCACTGTCAGTAACTGAAAAACAAACAAACAAACACTGGTGAAGATAAACATTGTCCCTGTAGATGAGTGCCAGAGAGTTGGGTACTGGCTTCACTGTCAGTAACTAAAAAACAAACAAATAAACACTGGTGAAGATAAACATTGTCCCTGTGGATGAGTGCCAGATTCTTCTCAGTCAGCAGTTATTGATTTGGGTTGATCTGTGTGGATTGGCTGTGACCGAGCAGACGTTACTGATAATGCCATGGTGTTTGATCTGGGTGTCAATTGACTCTGACCTGGGTACGAATTGGATATGACCTGGGTATGAATTGGCTGTGACCTGGGTATGAATTGGATGTGGCCCGGGTATGAATTGTATGACCTGGGTATGAATTGGATATGACCTGGGTATGAATTGGCTGTGACCTGGGTATGAATTGGATAGGACCTGGGTATGCATTGGATATGACCTGGGTATGAATTGACTGTGACCTGGGTATGAATTGGATATGACCTGTGTATGAATTGGATATGACCTGGGTATGAATTGATATGACCTGGGTATGAATTGGCTGTGACCTGGGTATGAATTGGCTGTGACCTGGGTATGAATTGGATGTGACCTGGGTATGAATTGGATGTGATCTGGGTGTAAATTGACTTGTGACCTGGGTATGAATTGGATGTGACCTGGGTGTGAATTAACTGTGACTTGAGTATGAATTGGATGAGTGAGTGAATATGATTTAACATCACTTTCAGCTATATTTCATTCATATCATGACGGAGTCCTATTCCTTTTCACACCCGGGAACCCCATGGGCAGGGTCCTATTCCTTTTTAAACCTGGGAACCCTATGGTATGAATTGCAGCCCTTCAAGTGGCTCACAGTGAAAATATATGAGAAAATATAGAAGGAAATTTGCCAAAATATAACATAGGATTTTTTTTATTAGAATATAGGAAATAAAGAAGTGCAAGATAGATCACTACTACATTGTTGGTTTCAAACTTGGTAGTTTCCTGGTGTTTAATCAAATTATTTCCACTGAATGCGGTCATAGTGGTGGTGATTCAGGAGATCCCTTCTGTTGCTTGGTTCAACAAAGTGAAATTTAAATGTTTTATGTTTGCTGAGTGAAGTGAAGCATAACAATTTTTCTGAAATGTATTTCCTAATGCCAATTTGACTCGTTTCAGATCAATGGCGAGTTCTCATGGAAAAAAAAAGTCAAAACATAGGAAATATAGGAGATTTAGGCCTATATAGGAAAACATAGGAAAGTTTAAAGACTATAGGAGTCACTTACGACCTGGAATTGGTTGTGACCTGGGTATGCATTGGCTGTGACCTGACCTGAGTGAATTTACTCTGACGTGGGTATGAATTGGCTGTGAACTGGGTGTGAATTGGCTGTGACGTGGGTATGAATTGGATGAAACCTGACATGGGTATGAATTGGCTGTGACCTGGGTATGAATTGGATGTGCCCTGGTTGTGAATTGGGTGAGACCTGACCTGGGTATGACTTGGCTGTGACCGGAGTACGAGTTGGCTGTGACCTGAATATGAATTGGTTAAAACCCCACCAATGGGTTTGAATTGGCTTTCACTTGGGTATGAATTGGATGTGCCCTGGTTGTGGATTGGGTGAGACCTGACCTGGGTATGAATTGACTGTGAACTGGGTGTGAATTGGCTGTGAACTGGATATGAATTGGGCGAGACCTGACCTGGGTTTGAATTGGCTGTGATCTGGGTATGACTTGGGAGAAACCTTAAATGGTGAGAATTGGCTGTGACCTGGGTGTGAATTGGCTGTTTCCTGGGTATGAATTGGCTGCGACCTGAGTACGAATTGGATGCGACTTGACCTGGGTATGAATTGGCTCTGACCTGGGTATGAATTGGCGGTACCTGAATTTTTGGGTATGAATTGGCTCCGACCTGGTTCTGAATTGACTCTGCCCTGGTTCTGAATTGACTGTGACCTGGGTATGAATTGGCTACGACTTGAACTGAGTATGTTTGGCTCTGACCTGGGTATGAATTGGGGGAGACCTAGGAGTGAATTGGTGATCTGACCTGGGTATGAATTGGCTATGACCTGCATGTGAATTGGCTCTGACCTGGGTACGAATTGACTGTGACTTGAACTGAGTATGAATTTGCTGTAACCTGGGTAGGAATTGGATGCAACTTGACTGGGGTATGAATTGGTGACCTAACCATGGTATGAATTGGTGACCTGAACTGGGTATGAATTAGCTCTGACCTGAGTGTGAATTAACTGTGCCCTGGGTATGAATTGGTGACCTCACCTGGGTATGAATTGGCTGTGACTTGAACTAAGTACGAATTGGCTGTGACCTGTGTATAAATTGATGCGACTTGAGCTGTGTATGAATTGGCCCGGACCTGGGTATGATTTGGTGACCTGACCTGGGTATGAATTGGCTCGGACTGGTTGTGAATTTGCGGTGACCTGGGTATGAATTGGTGACCTGTCCGGAGTATAAATTAGCTCCAACCTGGGTATGAATTTTCTCTGACCTGGGAGTAAATTGGTGTCCTGACCCGAGTATGAATTGGCTCTGACCAGGGTGTGACTTGGGTACGAATTGGATACGACTTGACCTGGGTATGAATTGGTGACCTGACCGGAGTAAGAATTGGCTCTAACCTGGGTGTGAATTAGCTGAGACCTGGGTACGAATTGTCGCTGACCTGACCTGGTTATGAATCTGGTTTGACTTGACCTGGGTATGAATTGACTTGACCTGGGTATGAATTGGCTCTGACCAGAGTATGAAATGAGTGTGACCTGACATGAACTGACTCTGACCTGGGTAAGATAACTTTATTGCTAATCAAAGTGCATTCATAGCATTTAATGGTACAATTATCTAAGATCTAATGATTGAATTGATTGTTAACCACAGACAATTTCAATCTTCATACAATTAATTTTGATGTTTCTGTATTATCTTACTGTGTGTGACCTGGGTATGAATTAGCAGTGACCAAGCTATGGGTATGGATTGGGTTTGATCAGGAATTACTGCCCCTTGGACTTAGCCATGCCAGCTACATTATTTTATGGGTTGAGGAATTCATCGGCAGCTCTGGTGCCTCATGTGTCATTTTCCAAATTCAGTAATATTTAAGAATTCCATATTTTCATGGACTGCTTCACTGAAAGTATGGCAGAAAGGGTGAAGGAAACCTTTACGAAGGGAAAATATTTCCCATTTAAATGTCACGTACTTCTTCGTCCTCTTCTTTGACAATGTAGGATGTATATCCACCATACTCAGACTGCCAGTCTGAAAAGGCAAAACAATGGAATTCAATGTTTTAGTCATTTCCAAGGTAACATAAGCTTCAATCTCCTTCATAGTTATCTTTTAATTAATTTATCTTTTACGACATTCCAATTCATAATGCAGGACATCGACATCTGCTCTGTAGAGAAAATAAAATATATTTCTAACTTAACAGACAATGACACATCAAATTTAATTTTTTTAAGTTTTTGCACATTTGGCTTTCAAAAATTTTCCAGAATAAAGTTCTTGGAGATGGTGCTAATGAGTTGCCTGATTTGACTTGTTCCTTATTTGCATGAAATACTATTGTTAAAGGCTCACAGATGAAGTAACTTGAGCAATGTTCCATGCAAATTGTAATAAACTGCATTTGTTTGCCAGAAAATGATGCATATATTTATTTTGTGTGAAAGAATATAAAAAGCCCACCCCTCATCATTTGCCTGTGAAGGTGCTTGTGATTAGCTTTATTCAGACTAATTCGATACTGCGAACAAGACTGAACAATAATCAGAGCCCCTCTGGATATATCCCGTTGTCCACAGTGAGGATGCCAAATGTGTGTGAATATTTTGCATGAGCATTTGAAAATTTGATATCTTTTGGATCAAATTTGCAGTCATCAGTTACTCTGCTATGATAAAAAACAAGCGGTCTGAGAATCCCAACATCTCTCCTTGCAAGGTCTCCCGCTGAAGCTGCAGCAGTATTGAAAATGTACATACATGAGAGAAAACTTAACTGAAAGACTGAAGGTTTGGATCTTATAGAAATTAATATATCTTCAATAACTGATACACAAACTTGGGCAGTGATCATCATTGTTATATAGGCTGACGAAGTAATCCTGCTATCTCCACATCACCTTTAAAACCTATAAAGAACCTGGCATCCAAGGTATATTCTACGTCTGTCTGTGTGTCTGTATCACTCATCAGTGTATAACAACCGGGCATCCATCGTCTGACCTCTCCTCGACACCTTGGGTTTTTACCTGCTGATCAGTGAAAAAATTCATAGAAAAATATTGTTATTTGGTTCATCACACTCACTTGAGTATGACCTTGTATCACTCGTGAGGGAAAAAATGATAGAGAGATATTTCAGAATTGTAAGTAATGCTTTAGTACAGGTACAGTGAATTCAAAATAGCAGTGCAGGACTGAAGCATTTCCTGATCGATGCACTGTACAATTGTGTTGAAAACTAAGTTCATGAAATCCCGCAAATGAATAAATATAGATATCATTTCTCATTTCAAAATGCTTCAAATAAAACTACATACAGGATGCCGGAAGTCTTTATCAAATCAGAAATATGACTGTCTACTCAGCAACATCTCCGGGTCAAATCAATTATATCACACATGTGACCTGCCACTGTTGACCCTTTCTCAGCTAGCTTCAAACTGGCACTTTGCTGCATGTTGCGAGTTGCTCAATTGAAATCGAAGCCAAAGATATAGTCGGATCACATGTTAAATCTAACAGCTGTAACACATCAGGCTACTGTCTGTTGTGCAAGCATGATGGGTGAGACCCAAGAATCAAATGTTATATTTCTCTAGATATTTGATAGACTTCTGTGAATACATAAGCTTACATTTACCCGAGTCCCTCCTGGCATCTGATGAACTTGGTTGTTCCCCTTCGTTATCACCCTCTTCTTTTTCTTTGGTCTTGACACTATTCGATGCCAAACTTGTTCTTTTTTCATCATCATTGTTACATGCAAGTTCATGTAAAGAAAGTCCAGTTAAGTTTGAGAGTACCACAAACATAGCATCTGACTTGAAAAACTGGACACAGTTCATTAAAACTGCAGGGTAATGTATCTCCTCAACCTGGTAATAACATCTGGAACAAAAGTGCAATGTATATCATATACTGTCAGGAACAAAAGTCATCATCACATTCTAAGGAGAAGAGGATTTGTGCTCAAGTTACTCTGACAGTACAAATGGATATCATGCATTCAATCACATCAAGGGAGACAATTCATCAAGTCACAACAAGGGAGATAATTAACATTCTCAGTTACACAACCATTGGGGGAAAAAGCAAAGATGGAATATTCTAGTTTTATAGATGGTTTTAATCCTCAAAAACATTGGATTCAGTAAAAATCTAATTATTTTATCCTCATATCTAACAGATACAAATTTTTCTTGACCATATTCAATATTCTAAGAGATATTTCTGGAGTTAGCACAAGAAAACAAGAGCCAAAATTGGTTTTAATATACATTCGCACAACACATCCTCTCCCACTACTATCTTCTGACACACAAAATGGTGATTTTAAATGATTTCCTGATTTTGGGTCACAGTGGCAGTATGTGACACATCTCCCCTTAACATAACTATACTAACTCAAAAAATAAGATTTTTTTACTCATTTCCTGGTTTGGAGTCACAGTGACCTCGACTTCAATGTTGTTAAGTGCAAATCATTTCCCGTCTCCTCTATCATCTAACACAAAAAACTCTGATTTTTATGATTTGCTGATTTTGGGGTCACACTGACCAGACACGAAGAGATGAACAGACTAATGGAAATTGTCATCTCATTATACCTCCGCCTTATGAGCAGGCATATAAGAATGATTCCATTGGAGACCTATCCAGCTTCCACAGCAATTACATACCTCTTGTTAGCAGGGCCTCTCTTTGTCCATTTAACACTGTGGTGGTGTAAGGCCTCTTCCAGACATTCATACATCAGTGGCTGTAAGACAAACACACTATAATCTAAATAAATCCTTTATTAAATTTTTGAGTTCATTATCCAAGAATTCTACAGCTACACAACTTGGGGCTATTGTGACATGAGTCAACCAAACACGAGAATTTAGAGTCTATTTCAGTTTCTGTAACAAGTTCATTCTAAGCTTCTGTAAGCTAGCCTCTGCGAAACCACAACATTTTGTCACATTCGCACAGTACATGGTTTCCAAGAACAATTACGTTTCAAACCAATTTTGACACCACACATTTTTTAGACAATTCAATCAAAGTTTTAATAAATTTGATGACCCTCTAAAATCATATCTTTTTCATGATGTTGGGCTACTTGGTAAACGCGAGTGTTCTAAAAAAAATTGATCAACCCTGACTGAATTATTAGAGTATTTACTGCACATATTTCACTTAGAAGTAATCTCACATTGATGAAATCTTGTAGTTCTATTTCTGAGTTGGCCTCAAATTTCTCCTGTATCTCACTCTGTATGTTCACATCCAGGTATACTGGGTTCATCCACTGATAGAACAACTGCTCCTGGTGGTATCAATATTGTCAACAATCAATCCATCATACACACATAAATGTATATATCACCAATATATCTACATTTGTACGTCATTATAACACTTGTACACCATCATAAAGCACGGTTCAGTATAGCATGGCCACTGTTATGTCCCCCAATTTAAGTATACTGATGTTGTGCAGACTCACTATAGTTCGACTCAAGTGTATAAACAGTGTTGTCACTGCCAGACTTCAGCATTATAGTGAGGGACAAGTGTACATATGTATTTCAATGAAAGACGAAAAAATTAAGATTAATATCCAATTACTGTTTTTTAGAAGATAATGTGTAACTTGACCGTCATATATCTTCATAAACAGGCCAACTTCTTGTTCACACTTTGAATTAACCTTAAATAAGCCCACTGGTTCTGTTCAAAACATTTTAAAAATAGACAGAAAACATCATGGATCTCGAATTTCGAAATGTATCATGGACGTGGTTATTGATTAGCTGTTCTATGTATCCGGCCAAACCATTGGATAAGCTCTAATTGGCTCATCTCTGGTTTGTAGATAAAATTTACACCTCAGATTTTGAATGCTTTAGGTGGTCTGATCCATCAAGGCGCATGTGTGCCACATTTTTCGACCCAATGCAGTCAGAGGATCTTACACCAACTGTTACAGAAGTTACAAACTCTAACAATGGGAGAATGGAATAAATATGACCATAGCTCTGCCATCTGCTGCAGAGAATAGCAACATTAGAAACATGTACCAAGAAAGACTAACTGTTCAAATAATGTTCATCTGGTGATATTTGAACCCGGAGTTCTAAAACAAATAATTATAATATACAGCTGCATTAACTCATAGTAAGAGTGAACAAAAATACATACATCAACAGTTAAACATGGTTCAAGTGGTGAGAGTTTCTCTATATAGGGATCTGGTCTATGTATGGGTGAACCATGGAACCAGCCACTGACCGACAACCTACACTTGTCTTGGGATAGAACTTCTGCAACCTGGAAATATAACTCAAAATCATCCATATTTTCAATCAGCAGAGGCCATAAAATATTCCACCAATGGCACACACAAGGAAATTTTTTCCTTGTGAACATCACATATCCTTTTCGATGCAACAGTAATAATTTATGGGGTACAGACCCCCCCCCCCATGACATATTCCCCCCCTCTCCATGACATATTTCCCCACCTTGACACATTCCCCTGGATATACTCCCCCACATTTTCAGATATTCGAAAGATGTACTTTATGTAATTTTGTTTCATAAAAAAAAAAACTTTCCAAAAAAAGACTTGAAGCTGTTGGATCGAAACCTCCTGCGGCCATCTTGGATCACTACGAAAACTTTATAAGGTATTAATCTCAGGAACCACTTATAACTGATCAATGCGATACTTAACATGTACATGATCGATGGGTCCAGGTCTCAAAAAAAGTCCCCATCTGAAGTGGCTGCATAAATTTATAATCATCATCAATAATATACAAGAACTCCACAGTAATGTACATAACAGTCCAGACTTACCTGGTGAAAAGATAGAGGTGTCACCTCAAAGAACACCAACTTGTTCCATTCTGGCAGAATGCTCTTCACTATATCTAGAGGTTGTTGATTTTCTGTATTCAATATACAAACAATTGCTACACATCATAATGTTTGCATTTGCAAGATCCATTTCACAAGCTACATGTATATATCTACATGCTACCTAAACTTGTACTTAGATTGTGAATTCCACTGCCCTCAGGTTTGTATTAGCAAACAAAGCCCAATAGTCGGATTGTAAAAGGAAATTGGACACAAAATGTAGTGCATTCAAAGTTGAGCCTTAGAGTTTGGAGCCCTGTGATCTCTCGATATACTGACATACAGGTTGAATATATTGGGTTGTTAAAATGGCATTAGCTTTCAGAATATATGAGATTATGGGATGGAGCAAAGGGGCTAAACGGTCCTGGAGGATAGTGGCTGCATCCTTGAATGAATAGTACAATGATGTATGCTTGCAGGATCTATATTGGGTTGTAGTAAAGTGGTGAAAAATTTAGTCTTCATATTATCTAGTTTGAAAGCCACAGTGCATTTAATGCAGGATATCAACATATACCAGGCATGGTCAAACATTTTCACCGGCAGAAGACTAAAAGACAAGAGCTGTTCGAAAATCACAAACAAATGTAAATGAAGGCTGAGTGGAAACAGTTGTTCCAGGAATGCATCCCCTGGGGTATTTATGGTAGAGTGCATAACAGTCATGAAGACTATCCAAATTCCATAAGTCTGCCACAAAATACTACATTTTCATATGGCAAAAAACAGAGAACTTTCACAGATCTCAACATTTTAACACAAAAATTAACTGAAGTGTTTATGCCAGGCAGCCAGCCTACATGTATCAACAAGTGATCTAGCCAAATCTATGGAATGGATCTTTTTCCTAATCTACCCAAAAAGCATTCTCTCATTGTCATGATTGTCAGAGTTTGTAACCTCCTAAACTGTCATTGTAACACCCTCCGACTGTAATGTGCAGAAAAACTCGTCGAGCATGCACATTTTTGACTGACACACGCAGGGAACATCTATCTGCATATGAGAGAGATGGAAATACATCTAGTATATCTTGTAATACATCTAGTATATCTTGTAATACATCTAGTATATCTTGTAATACATCTAGTATATCTTGTAATACATCTAGTATATCTTGTAATACATCTAGTATATCTTGTAATACATCTAGTATATCTTGTAGTATATCTTGTAATACATCTAGTATATCTTGTAATACATCTAGTATATCTTGTAATACATCTAGTATATCTTGTAATACATCTAGTATATCTTGTAATAAAATGAACATGTTTTATGCTAAATTATTATAAAGAACACATGGTATGTCTTGTTTAGCTGTGACAAGCTGAGCCAACTCTGCTTCGTTTACCAGTGGATGATGCGGACTGGCTGAAAGCCATGCACACAAAAGCTGCACACCGCAGATTTAACCCCAGTGCAATCAGAGGGTATATCTGACAGTAGGAGGTGTACAATCATATGGCATGAGAATGCTCAAAAGGAGGACACAGAATACATTCAATACAATTATATTTCAAGTAAAACAGTACTTCAATAGCAATTGAACAGCTTTAAACAGGTAAATTAGGAAAAACTTTTGAAGATTTCAGATTCTGAGATCACATTACATGAACTGACCATCGACAGTGAAGAGGTCCAAAGTGCCACCATCATCAGCACACCATGGAGGGACGAGGTAAAAGATGAAGGCTATTCTCCGTCCCTCTAACTCATCGTCATGACATAGTAGGGTATCTCAATGAAACAGAGCAATATCACATAGTAATGCAAGTATGGGAAAGAACAGGGAAGGGACAAATGAATGAAGCTTTGAGCACAGTTTCATAAATTGAGCTTCAACAGTAGCATGGACAGAACTTAATCATCAGTACATTCAAGCATATTGAAACAGAGATACAAGTTTGTGATACAAATTATATCTTGTTGGAATGATTAATGAGATAACTCCTATTAAAAGTATGATGAAAATAGCTCCAAAATATTAGTCACTCTTTCCTGATAGTGACATCAGATAAAATTGACCTCATTTTTATTTCACGATTTGTCTTATCTTTACATGTTATTACTGAAGTTTAAGCATATTTGCACTGTTAAAAATGAATATGATCTGTACTGGTTGGGCTGATCAGTGTCCAGGATAACAGGAACTGTGGGCACTCTTGTGTTCTGGAACTTATGTAGGCTCCGTCATGATATCAATGAAACATAGTTGAAAACAACATTAAATCCTAATCACCCACTCACCCTACTCCCTTAACAATTGATCAATCCCAGATTTTGCCTCAAAATTTGATCTATCACTATAATGAATCAGATCACCTCATACATCTAGGATTAACTACTACATCTAGGATTAACTAAATACAGACTTGTTTTCGTATCATTTCAGCAACTTTCCATTCTAATAAATTTGAGAGAGAAAGAGCGGATTAAGGTCTAATGTCGCGTTCAACCTTAATTCTCTCTCTCTCTCTCTCTGATCTCTCCAATATGATGGGGTAAGAAATACACTTCATGTGACTGAATTATTGGAGAAATGACCTAAGCTGAATACCTGTATAGTTGTAGATGGAGCAGGACACATCTACAGTGTCATTGAGGGGGATATCAGTCACTGTCTGCACCCAGCCCCGGAACTTCTTGTACAGTAACATTCTGCCAGGAGAAATAATCAACAGATTTAACAGGTACATGTACTTGTGAGCAAACAAAGTCCATCAAAACCAATATTTCTTTTTTTGATTACCAGTCACACTGTAGGTCAATCTCAGTAAAGTTCTTCACCAGAGCGATCTCAATCCCATGCGAATTTCAAACTACGTACATCTGCTAGCCAATCAGATTGATAGCTGGGTGAAACACCTTTAACATGACACTGGTAATAACACACAGGAACATGTGGACCAATACAAATTACAAATTGAAAATGCAGAATTTGTCGTGATTGGCTCACATGTATTATGAGATCCTGTAGAATATCGGCAAACAGTTCGCAAAAATTATTCATAGCGTCACCTTTAGATGGCATTTTCCTAATATTCCCTAGAGGTCTCATATTGGTTTACTTGGACTGACTACACATGTAGGTATAATTATTGAGATGAAGGATAATTATTTCATATTCAAATGATCAAAATTAAGTCTGATTTTCAGATGTATATATCCATCAAATTTCAGTGTCTGAGAAAAATGAAGGTGGATACTTTGTAAACAAAAACGAGACATGATTACAAAATCTGTGTCTAATAGCTGTATGGTTTGTTGCCCCACACCACTGCTGTTTGTCTCTTACCGGAGATGCTCTACACATGGTGTGTGGATGTTTTTCAGATCATCACTCTGCAAAAACAGATATTGTACATGTAAGTTACTGTACCTAAAACACATCAAGTTGAGATATAAAATACTTTCAAATATATGTAGCCTTTATAAACATTTCAACTTTATAGAAAACGTGCTACACAAAAAAAAACACAATTCATAAAACTAATAATAGTACGGGTATACTAGTACGTATCAACTTACTTGTTGGAATTTGTACAAGTCATTGTTTTTGCTGAAGAACTGAAGATTTTTTAGCTCATCTTTTAAATCCTTTAGATATTGATCACCATGGATGAAATGCGGCAGCTCACAGCAAGGAAATGGGTGTGTGTGGAGTATCACATCTGATCCTGGTAAAGATATTCATTTCAACAATAATCAATTAGTATTAACTGCTTAATATACTTGACAGATGATTATTTTAATATATCAATATCTTGGAGGCACTATATCTGAACTGCTGCCTTTGCGAGGCGTGTGATAATAAGGTTTGACGACATATATACATGCATACTGCCTTCAACTGTTAATTATTGATCATATACTACATCCTACACACCGTTTTGACCAAGCTCCTAGAAGACTGGTAATTAAAGTGATAGTAAAACCCTCAGACAAAGTGAAGGTCAAATGAAAGACAAAATTCAACTGTATCCAAATACATTTTTACTTCATTTATGTGATTTTTTTCTAATTGGGTAAAAATTACTGGACTTTTTGTATGGTACATGTAACTCATAAGTGCCAAGTCAGTTTGAATCTTGCATTTAAGGTGGCTCCCTGGTTACAAGAATGGATGTTCTGCGCAGCTTTTTGCGCATAGCAATTACCTCCCTTGTAATCATACTCTTGTGCGCGAATGGATAGAATGAGATACTGTGATATGCTGCGTTTACTAAGCATCCCTTGTGCCGTCATGACGTCGAATGGCAAACTCTTTGTTGGCGTGGCATTTGTCGACGTCATGACGTTGCATTGTTGCGACTTCATGCAAAATGGCGGGAAAAGGTGTGGGAGTAGGTAAATTCGGAGCCCTATTCATGCCCTTTTTGGATGGCGACCTACCTTATATTTGAGTTATTAAAAAACTACATACTTCAAGGAATACATAGTAAAAAAATGAGAAAATTGACATGACTTTTGAATATTCTGAGAACAATTATGTCTCAAGTATTGGGTGTTTTACATAGTAATCACATTGTACCAATTTCAAGCTGAAAATTAGAAAAACGTAATACGCTGTGCCCCAATTTTTATATCATTTTCTGATATAGGATGGACTTTAGGGAGCCACCTTAATTTCCTCGATTTTGCACATTGAAACAGTGAGTCTGAGTTGAAACTCTAAGTATACACACGTTAAACTTGAATCAAGTATTGGAA
Organism: Hanleya hanleyi; assembly: GCA_036873755.1. Lineage (NCBI taxonomy): Eukaryota > Metazoa > Mollusca > Polyplacophora > Lepidopleurida > Hanleyidae > Hanleya > Hanleya hanleyi. Next base: position 13,972 of record JAVTVY010045013.1, read on the forward strand.
AGTGCATACAAAGTTTGAAATATATGTATTAAGGCAGTGTGAAGTCACTGGACCTAGATACGATTGCAACAGACCACCATAGAATACCATGTTTCATTTGCAGTTTACTCTGTGTAATAAAATCGTAAAAAATTACAACAAATATTTTCGGACACGGTTTCCAATGGTCTTTCATTTGATGAAAACTTTACTTGAGGGTTTACGATCACTTTAAAGAAGTGAAACACTTTATCGTATCACTGTGTTATCTCTTTAATAATTCAAACACTTTTAGAACAGCTAGGTACTCAATTAAATTTACAAATTAGACTGATGGACTTTGCCAACATCTTGCACATTAGCATGATATTGACAGAATATTGTCTGGTATTGGTTTGTATAGTACGTTATAGTATGTGCGAATTATTAGAGATAATATGCTAGAAAAAAACCCCGAAAATCTTCATTTTTATTATTTTTTGGCTTGTGAAATAATGTTGCCGAAATGTCCCGACACCATCTCAAGATATACATATTTATTAACCCATAATCAAATTTTTATTCAATATAGGGATTATGCTTGACTGAAAGGTTGAATCATATAAACTCATACTGAGTAATGTCTGGTTTCTCGTGTTATATAACAGGTACATGCAAATTAATGGCTCGCATTCTACTGGAAATAATGATGGCCTTGCCTCAAAATTAAAGTTTTCCATATCTCAGTATTTATGGAATAACATGGATGCACTCATCAAAATTTAATGGAATAAAGTCCTACTGCGCATCCTTGTTGAGTACCAGTATTGTGCAAATAGATCTGTTCTGTAACCAGTAACAATGATGAAAGTGGATGAAAAAATTTTTAAAGCTCAAATTCATGCATTTACATACAAATGCACCCCCAAACAGAAACTCTATATGACCGTCTCTGAATAAATTTGACAACCTCAGAATGGTCCGATATCCTGGTCAGACAACAGATATGTCCGATCAAAATCTGGTCTTGTCTGATCGAAAGTTGTACTGTATATCTTGCCTAAAGCTGGGACGAATATTATACTCGTCCCAGCCTAAAGTAAGACGTATAGGCCTAAGGGACCTATTTGGCTGATCATATATTGGGAAATAACTGATCAATTCGAATTTGCTTCGATTGCATTAGTATTGTGAAAGTACCATCAAAAATGTTGTCTCTGGCTCTATAGTGTTCAGCACATTTGTCAATGATATCTCTCTCCGTATAATGACGATGCAGGGTGGATTGCAAATCGGTGCTGCAGCTGCTGTCGGGCAAATCTGCGGTAGGCCGAGATTGTGCCGGTTTGGCTTTCTTTCCAATCGCAGAGCTGTTTTCTGCAAACGCAGCCCCTTGAGACGATCTCTTATGGCTCATTTCGTCTTTTATGAAATAGAATTACATAATACAGAATTTATCAACTTTTGTCAACACAGTCAACCATGAAATAAGCATCAGTTTCAAACTTAACGAAAGTGTCAACATTATGACATTAAAACCACGTGGAATTTTTGCGAATTTCTGTGAAACTCAATCTGCTTTGTGATAGTCGTAATGGACGCATGAAAAACCCAGATCTTAACACGGTCGTAACATTCGCAATAAAATCTGGTTGTGGACTTATTCTGTTTATATCACCATAGCGCGTAGACCATAATTTGGTGTGTGGAGTCATAATTTGGTAGTAGACTATACGCTAACGCCAAATTGATGCGAAGGCATATCGGTACATTCTAACTGGGATAAAGTACTAGAGTACCTCCGTTGTACCAAAGGAAACATGTGGCAGGCCTATGAAATATAGAGATAGATCGAGAGCTCTCTATCTCAAAATATCATAGGCCTGCAGCATTGTCACATGTTTCCTTTGGTTGTACCTGGGACGAGTCCCAGGTTGTACTGAGCTGCAGATGTTATTCTCACTTCAGTGTTCAAATTGCATGATTCAAAGGCTCAGAAAAGATCTCATCTAGTGTCAAAACGGTGTCAATTATTTCGTTACCAACATGTTGAGGAATATAATGGAGATAGCTTGGTTACCACTGTTCATCTAAAAACTGGCCAGTCTTGGACATTTCTCTGCCTCTGCGCCGTGTCTAACCGCAGTAGAATTCAGTATTTTCTGATTTCTGATGTCCCTGAATAAACTCAGTCCCCTAAACCTTAGGCTAGACGTGTAGGGCCGAATTGTAGAAGGGCCACAGCCAGGCTAGACTGGATGAGTCTCTATTTCATGTGTACTATTTATATATAGGCCTACGTTTGATAAGTAAATAAATAAAATGGAAAAAAAAATTGAAAAAAAATAATGAAAACAAATATGTTTGTTTCAAGCATTTCTCAACAGGCAGAGTTACTTCCCTTTGTTTCCCCTTTAAAATACATTATGGAACAGGGGCTGGGTCCATTTGCGTACACTTCGCCATCCATAAGATGGCTTGCGAATCGTGTGTCTCCATTATCGCGGAGCGATATCCGGTGTTTTACCGGATTCTGTTCGGCCTTCATCCGGCGAAGAACAGACTCGAGAAATCAGATAAATTACAGGTATTCATACCACTTCTGAAACAGATATTGCCTGGGCTTACAAAATATATAGGTATGAATAACTTTCGTATCATACAACAGGTGTGGTGGATCTGTAATTTTGAACAAGTAGGACATCACATGACTCGGAAATGGCGAGTTACGTTGGGGTTACGGTAGACTTTTGCTGATTGGCTGACAAAATCACGTGATATTGATTTCTGGAAATTCCCTCTTGCAGTTGCCGAAAGTAGGCTGAAAATGGATACACACGATCCCAGGGTCAGTCTTACCGCGTATAGATGACCGAGATGGTTACAGGTTGGGGCTGGGTCCAGCCTACAGCCAGGCCGGAGAAAGGTCGCAGCCAGACCGGAGAAGGCCGCAGCCAGGCCGGAAAAAGGCCAGAGTCAGGCCGGATAAGGGCCGCAGTCTGGCCGGGCATAGGCCGCAGCCAGGCCTACCATAGTTGGTCCGCTGTATTCGAAGTCGTAATGCCGGAGAAGGGTCGCAGCCTATACTTACCTGGGGGATAGAAGAGTCTGGTGAGCCGCAAAAGCCGTGGCCTCGCTCCATCGACATGGGGGAAGTTTGAGCCCTACATCCGTGTCCTCGCTCCAACGACACGAGGAAAGTTTGAGCCCTACATCCGTAGACTCGCTCCAACGACATACAGGTAGGTATGGGGCCAGCAACCAGGCCGCCCTACTTACAGTCCACTGAGAGGGGCCATAAGCCAGGTAGCCCCTATACGCGTTGCGTATATTATAGTTTCTCTATTGGGTGTAATGTGAATATAATTGTATATATTTATATTCTTTATTGATAAGTATTCCTGGTTCTGCATAAAGATAATACTATTTTCAGGCAATCTGCCTGAGCTACGCGGTTCATATTCTCTTATGTACATCGATCACGACTATGCAGAATACAACGAACATTGAAAACCTTTATATTTGTCTCAGTCATCTTTGCAGGTTGTTATCTCCCCTGCCCCTTGATCTCCGCTAGTGACGGGGTTCCTTCAGTGATAGCCAGAGCTAGTGGCAGGTCGATCCCAGTAATTGTAAATAGTCGTTTTTGTCACCTAACCTTGCTAAGGCACACGTTACAATCACTTCGACGTCGTCAAATCAAAAAAGCCGAAAACATCTGAAACTGAAGATATTTTGCAAGATGTACTCGACCAAGATCGTCACAGTGTGTGCGACATTAACGGATCATTGACAGTAGCGGATCACTCGATTACTTTGAGAATGGTTCGTTCATAATCATTAACTATCATTTGCATACGTTTCTTTGGGGTTCTCGCGAAAGGTCTATTTCCCTAGAAGAGAACAAACAAAGTTGTTGACCATTTGGTATGATATTAGTATGGTATGGCATTTGGTATGATATCTTGGTATTTCTTAAATCCATTGAAAGATTTTGGCATTTTGTCATTGATAGAGGGATAAAAGTAAGTAAAATACTGATATCTGCCAGAACAAAACCATTTATGCATATTGAAAGCCGTTCCAAAATGAATTATATGTCCGACGAAAAGATGGGCTTTTCATATTCAACGGTCAGGTACCATGGAGTCTACTATAGGTACCATGGAGTCCGTGGGGGTTTGAGTGATTGAGGGACCAGTGTTGGTCCTAATAGGCCGCGCAGGGTGTCAAATTGAAAACACCGGTGTGCAGACAACGACTTGTGTCCACGCCATCAGTAGGAGTAGTAGCAAAAACGGGCATTTTGGGGTGTGAAGGAATGTGTTTCGGCGATCAAGGGACCATCCGTGGGGTGTCATCATGCAGCTCTCGGCATGTTACTATGACTGGTCACAATACGATCACAAAAGGCAGGGACCCTTACTTCCTTACTCAGGCTTTCCTCACTGTTTAAATCAGCGTTCGAGCATTCAGCCTGGCTGTCAGTGGATAGGCTCTCGGTATCAGTGGATAGATTCTCAAAAGTCTTTGCATCAGTATCTGCCTCAGTGGGCTCGTCAGCTCCTAGCCACCCAGTCTCTCTTACCCACCATGTATATTCGTCTGGTGTCGCATCCTATCGTAATGTATGGTAAAGATGCGTCCACACTCAAGACAACGATAAGCCATGTTGAGGGGTTTATAACGTCGACTGTGCTCGTTTATCGGTTCGGGTTGCTTTTATAGACGGGCGTTGACGGGCATTGGCTGATCTGTTCTCTTATGAATATGACTATATGCAGGCGCTTTCAAAAACCGATCCATTCAAAGCCCGTTCCTTCTCATTCACCAAATGCTATATAGACGATCTTCTCACTGAAGATAATCCCTATGTTATAAATGAGGCAGTGAATGATATATATCCACCTTCACTGGATTTGAAGAAAACTACAGATAGCCCTACAGGCACATCATATTTAGACCTATATACTATAGATCTGTAAGAATGAAGCGGGCCTTCTCTCTCGTCGACGTTATGACAAAAGAGATGATTACAATTTCGACATCGTAAACTAGCTCTTTCTGGACAGTAATATTCCAGTGGGACCTGCATATGGCGTATATATATCTCACCTAGTAGCATTTGCTAGATCCTGTGTTAAATGTGACGATTTTAATCAACGTCACAAAACATTGTTGCAGAAACAGGGCTATACCGTGGCGTAGCGTACAAACTCCCGGCGTTACGTTTCGTAACTTGTGTCCGCTTAACCCGGGGCTAGGGCTCGTATGAACCCATGTACTTCAAGATCCTAATGATGCTCATATGAACATTCACAATCAAAGCGTGACTGAGATGCATCATTCTCTAGATGACGATTTTACAACGAATATCATGGATTAAGGATACTGATCAGCGATACGGATTTGATATTTTTGTAACATCATGATGTCTTGCCGGCATCATTGAAAACTGTCGACCGCTTCTCTCTTGCAGGAAAGTAACCTATGTTTATGTATACAATATTGTCTTTTTGAATTTGGTGCTAATACTGTTATATGGAATATGGAATAGGCCTTTGGATTATGGACGCGGATATTCTTTAATGGACGACGGCTGAATTATGAAAGACGAACCAGACGCTTGTAATTGATGTCGTTATGACAGATGGTGACGGGTGTCACCGAGCGTTGTCGGGCATCAACGTCATATGGCTCAGCTATTGGGGTCCACTTCGGAAACAGTAGGGTCAGCTGGAGGTTGGCGAAGATAATGTCCCGAGTAGTAGTGTTACGGTATTACAGACCACATTTTGATGCGTGCGCAGCATATTTTGTGGCGGAGTGTGGCGGAAGTGGGAGGTCACGGCAGGGTCACAGA
>JAVTVY010045014.1:0-22060 GCA_036873755.1 Hanleya hanleyi
AGCCTTCAAAGATGCGACAACCCCTCAGCACGGGTATATGCTCTTCGACCTCAAGCAAGCCACCCCCGACCACCTTCGACTACGGACCGGCATCTTTCCCGGAGAGGCCCACCACGTGTACTTGCAAAAATAATGTAAACACACCAACAGTGGCTTCCCCAGCTGGAGTGTGTGTTTGATGATGGGGATTATAAAAAGAATGAATACCACAGCATGGTTGACTTTGTCTCTGTTCTCTGAAGTGGATAAAAAGGGCAGAGTTGTGGGTTCTGGCATTAGTTGTACATGATGTCTGCGCGAGTACGGAAGCACGCCCCGACGCTCCGTGTATTGAAGACGGCCCCACCAGAGTTGGTCCGAACCATTGTACGCGGTGCGGACCCTGACCTTGTACGCTGTCTGTGCGAGATCGGGTACAACCGGTTAAAAGGCAACGTACCACTGACTCCGGCTCAGAAGACCAAGTTGGCCAAGCATAAGACAGGTCTCCGAACCCTAGTCCAGAAGCGGGTCCCTCAAACACAAAAGAAAAAGGTGTTACAGAAAGGCGGCTCTCTCGGGGCCATCTTAGCACCGTTGGCCGCCTCCGTGTTGGGTCCAGTATTGGGTGGACTCTTCGGCCGACAATGAACCACACGAAAAAAATGGTCCTCGTCGAACCACGATTCCTTCAAAACCTCCAATCGTCCTACCCTGTCCCACCTACGGTGAAGACCATAAACACCCTCGATGGAGAGATGCAACAGATCTTACAGAGACCGGGGTTAAGCGACGGTGAGAAAGTACAACGGTACAATGAGACGCTTCAACGGTACATGACGTTCATGGACCAATACAAAACCTTCTCTACCCCACCACCACCACCACCACCACCACGTGACACACCGCCGACCTCAGCACCGCTCCAACAGCCGCCATTACCAGGGGTACCACCCACATCCCCACAGTGGGTGGAAGACGAAGTGCTGAAGAGTGTACCTGCATCGTTCAAGAAACAAGCTGGCCTGGTATTACAACGGATGAAACAGAATCCTAACATGACTTGAAATGATAAAGGCGAACTGCTGGTACAGAATCAGGTGGTCCCCGGAACCCACATGACGGATTTAGTGAATGACCTGATGCGTAAACGCAGGTCGCACACGGATCCTCGAGGTTGGGAGGTCTTCGCTCAAGGCTTGAAAGACATGCATGTACCACAGGAATTGGTGGGGAACCCCCACCGCTGGGCCTTTATGCAGCGAACCCAGCAATCGCCGAGTGGCCCACTACCTTCTTGGGAAGCCGAATGGGAACCGGAGTCACCCCCAAAAACTCCACCACCACAACGGGCACCTTCTTTTCAGACCTTTAAAAAACCATCCTTGATCAAGACACCCCACATCTCCAGAGCCGTGACACGTAGCAAGTCAACGCGACGATCACGACGCCGGACACAACCGCCCAAGGCCTGGAACACCTATTAAAACCAACAGCAGCAGCAGGACAGCTCAGTCGCCATGTTTTACCTCATCCTACCCAGTAACAGTTCGCTGGATGTGTTTCCTGACAACACCGTGGCCAAGTACGTCACCAAGTTACCGCAACCGTTGCATTTAACTGGACGATGGGAATGTGGCCTCGTGGATATCCAATACCCTTACTCGTGGTACAACGTGCGAGCCAATGAAGTGTAGTACGAGGTGACCTACGAAGGCAAAAACACCCGACTCACCCTCCCCGAAGGCCAATACGATACCCCCAAGGAGTTCATGGGTGGGCTGTCAAGACTGTTGCATTATAAGGCTCTACGGGAGGTTACGAATACTTCAAAACCCATCAAATCCTTTCCCTTCAAGAATCACGTGGACTTCGATTACAACGCACACAACGACAAGGCACAGTTTATCATCAACGCCAACGCGAGTGTCGTACTGAGTCCTATCCTACAGCAAATGCTGGGTTTCGATCTACAGACGTTCGCTGGTCCCACCGCCCACCAAGGCGAGATCCCGATGGATATGAAGTCGGGTATGTACGGACTCTACGTCTACTCGGACGTAGTCGACAACCACATAGTGGGCGATATCAACACACCTCTGTTACGGGTGGTCCCCATTAAAAAGACGTATGGAGATCAAGTCACCCACAGTTTCACCCACATGCTCTATCTGCCCGTACGACAAACCGACATCAACACGATCACGGTGGATATAAGAGATGACACGGGACGACCGGTGGCATTCGAACGAGGAAAAGTGGTGGTGACACTTCATTTTCGACAAGCACGTGCTCCCCACTTTGCATAATGAAAGTACCTTACGAGTGCGATGCACGCAGCTATATGGACTATTATGCCCAACAGGCCGGCGGTGGCTTACCGGTCTTTAGCGGTGCACGCATGCAACGAGGACATGGACTGGGGAACATACTCGGCAGCATCGTCAAAACGTCCCTGCCCGCGTGGGGTGAAAGCAATCGGCAAACAAGCGGTACGCAGTGGACTGCAAGTGGCCGGTGATGTCTTGGGGGGTACGGCACCCAAAGAAGCCTTGAAACGGCGGGCCAAAGAAGCGGGAGGCGTCTTGGTGGCCAAATCACAACGCACCGTAGGGAATAAAAGAGCTGCCCCACCGAGACCACGCACCAGTCGACGACCGACCCAGCGACGACGCACATCGAAGACCCAGGATATCTTTTGTTAAAACATGTCCTTGATCCACGCCGAGTCCTCCCCCTCCACCAACAGTGAATTTGATTTGTGGACCGTGCCGCCCACACAAACCAGTGCCGAACAAGGATTATGGGTGGAGCATCTCCCGCTCTCCAGCATCAACGAAACCGGGCCCATCGAGTTCATCATCAGTAATGCGGATACGGCCTATGTGGATTTAGCCCATACCTACTTGTATGTGAAAGCCAAGGTGGTCAATGGGGCTGGCACCAGAATCATCCAAGCTGCAACGGTGGGCCCGACGAATCTCTGACTGCACTCGATGTTTCAACAGGTGGATATTTTTCTCAGCGACAAACTCATCAGTGACTCGACCAACACGTACCCCTATCGAGCCTACATCGAGACACTGTTGTCGTATGGCCGAGAGGCTAAAAGTCTCAGCTGACAGCCGCTTTATTCTACCAGGACACACCCGAGCACATGGACACGGTGGACAATGTGGGATATAACAAACGGAAGGCTTTCACTGCGAACGGTGCCTCGGTGGATCTCATGGGTCGACTACACGCAGACATGTTCATCCAAGACCGGTACCTCTTGAAAAAGATCCCCATCAAAATCCGACTGATACGGGCGCCTCCGACCTTCGCCTTGATGGCCACTGACGTAGAGGGGCATGCAGCTGACTATAAGATTGTCATCCAAGACGCAGTCCTGTATGTCCGAAAAGTGAAACCGAATCCAGCCGTTCAATTGGGACATATGAAAGCCTTGGAAACAAAACCAGCCCAGTACCCTATCCGACGTGTACAAACCAAAGTGTTCTCTTTGCCTGCTGGAAATATGGGCGCCAACAAAGAAAACCTGTTCCTGGGGGAACTACCCAAGCGATTGATCCTGGCCTGTGTGGAAAATACCAGTTTCAGCGGAGCCTACCCAGAGAATCCGTTTGACTTTAAACATTTCGGCATCAATTTTGTGGCCCTGCATGTGGATGGACAACAGGTCCCAGCCACGGCCTTAACACCGAACTTTGGGCGCAGGAATTTCATTCGAGCCTATCAGAGCCTGTTTACAGCCACCGGTCAAATCAACCAGGACGAAGGGAATTTGATCAGTCGGGAGGACTACGCGAACGGATACACGTTGTTCTGTTTCGATCTGACCCCACCTTAGAGAACGACCATCAGCTGGCCCTGGCCAAGCAAGGCAATTTACGGTTGGAAATCCACTTTGCACGAGCCCTCGCGACCACCGTCAATGTGATCTGCTACGCCGAGTTTGACAACATCATTCAAGTGGACAAGGCGCGCAACGTCCTGTGTGACTTTTCTACCTAACATGGATACAGACCAGATAACCACCGTGCTGGAGAATGATCCAGGGACACGTATGGTCTTTCAAGGGGTGTTCGCCCGAGATGTGTTCCCATTAGACCGTATGTATCCTGCTGCTTACGTTCTCAACACGGACCCGATGGATCGACCCGGTGAACATTGGGTGGGCGTGTACTTGACAGAACAGCAGGGCGAATACTTTGACCCGTACGGCCTGCCACCCCTCCATCCCGATTTAACAGACTTCATGGATCAAGGCACAGAGACGTGGTGTTGGAACAGTCAAACGTTGCAAAGCCTGACCAGTAGCGTGTGCGGACAATATTGCTTGTTTTACCTGTACCATCGATGCCGGGGAAGGCCCTTATCTACCATCGTACAGATGTTTGACGAGTACCCCAAGGCCGAGGACCGCGATGTACTCGTATATGACTGGGCCACCCATCATTTCAATGTACAAGCCCCGTTCTGGGCTTAAGTTCTTTCAATGTACACACGTCCGCTGTTCTGGGCTTAAGTTTACAAGCCCCCTGTTCTGGGCTTCAGTTCTTTCAATGTACAAGCCCCCTGTTCTGGGCTTCAGTTCTTTCAATGTACAAGCCCCTTGTTCTGGGCTTCAGTTTTCACGTGGTTGTTCTCACGTTGTTGTTGTTCACTGAATAAAAACATGAGATCTCACCAAAAAATCCTGTCTTGTGTGTTTTTTATATGAGCATAATGCATGAAACTGGCTTTGAACACCGTATTAGCCAATCAGTGGCCTAGAATGGAGCCAAAGGTAACCCATCCATGTCCAGAAAACATTACCCGGGTGTACAAGAACCCGGATGTAGGCGCGGACGTAGGCGAAAGCATCCCAGTACCCGGATGTAGGCGCAGACGTGAGCGAAATTCTAGTACCCGTCCATTGGTTCTTTTATCGATCGCTCATTGTCTCTTTTTCTCGACCGCTGATTGGTCCAAATGGAACTGCCCACCCTTCCCAGGTTAATTTACAATCCCCTTTTGGGGTTCAAGCTCTGTATATCGATGCCGCAACATTGTCTCCGAACCTTGCCGAAAGGGAGACCTTGGACCGTTTGACCTGGATGTGACCTTTGACCTTTTGACCCGACATTCACCCGCGCACTGCCGGTGATGACGCGCGCGCGCGCGCTGCGGCCGGAGAACCCGCGCGCGCGCGCTGCGGCCGGGGCGGGCCGGGGCCGGGCCGGGAAAAAAGCCCCGGAGGTTGAACATCCGGACGTTTAAGAGAACATTGGAACTCTTCTGGGTTTGGAGGTGAAACCCGGAAGTGACGTCACAACCCACGTAACCTGCGCAGCAGAATGGAAACGACACCCTAGTCTAGGCCCCTCACCTAGGCTTCACATGGATACCTCACTCGACCCAATCGGTCCACTAGGGACCCACCTAGGTCACAAAACGTCTATTTAGGTATTCCCCGTATACATTAACATTGGAAGTCAAACCATGGGACTACTTTCTGTCCGCGGAAGCTTTCTCCCACGACCGCATCACCACCAGACCGCATCACCGCGGAAGAATTCGAGGTCAAAGGTTGCCGGAACTATAGCCTAGATAGGTCAGTACATGCCTTGATCACATGATTGTCACGTGATCAAGTTCCGCCCCAGTGCGCCCCTGTGACGTCATTACATCCGGGTGAAATGGGGCCTGATTTAGCTTTTGTCTACTACTAGCGACGATCAAATAAAATTGTAAGTATTCAAGTTAATACTTAGTAACCCAACACATTAACACATACACACATTAAAACTTATGCAACAACACGATTTCTCTCAAATAACCTAAGATAAAATCCAAAGAGATCCGTCCAGCTGGTATACTTGGCAGTCACTAACGTCAAAGGACCTAGCTACGAAGTAGGTTCGATATAATTTAAGTGTGTAATGATTAGGACATGTTTTTGCCAATTTCGAGGTTTATAGGTCACCTAAGTAGGTAAAATTTTCATCAAGAGTAGGTCAGCTCAAAACAGCCCCCTAATGCACGTTCATGTCAAAAATCAAGGTTCTATATACGTATACTGTCAATGGTTCTCGTTATTTTGCCGGAGAAAAGATTCGGAGGGACTGACTGACTCACCCATTACCGGACAATCTGCAAATGAGAGCCTACTTGCCAACAGTGATAAAGTTTAACATTTACGATAATAACTAGGTCGTGTTTCTCTCCTCATGTTTTGTTTGAACATTGCAAATACGAAGAAAGACGAGTTTTATCTGCTCACATTGCATGTAATGATTGGTCCAATGTTTGATCTACATCGATTCGACAATATGCCTAAATCAAGCTAATGGAGTTATTCGAGAAACAAGTCGATTAACTGTAGTGTGGAAGATTGAAGTTAGTAGTATAGAAAGAGCAAATTGATGCCATTTGACCTAAAAAATGTGCATGTCGTGGCGATTACGTCACAGAGGTCAAGTTCACTATAGTTCCGGGAAAAGGGTCGAGTCACGTGACCGGAAGTGACCCCGGGGATGTATTGCTCCGCGTTATTTATCCGTAGTGGTGCGGTCATGTCTGGCGGAGATGTGGTCACTTCCGGGGAGATGCCTTCGCGGACAGAAAATGGTCCCATGTCAACGGGAATTCACGCGAAGGGGGTCACCTGAATCGCCGGGAATGACCGGCTGATTGATAGAGGTGGTCGATTGATAATTTTATTTACGGTCGAACAGGATTGAAACATGAGCCGGTGGCTATCCGAATGTCCACGCGTTGAAGCTGGATATCTGTGACCCGGGATAGGGTTGAATACACCACGGTCGATCTGTATAGTCGCGAAAAAATACATGAATACCTTGGGAGTTAGACTTATAGTACACAATATTACCATGAAATGTTCAACTCCTCAATTCGGGTGATCTATAAATAGAACAGGGTTTCTGCACGGGGAATTCCCGTATCCCGATGTTGAGCGATGACCAGCGAATCTTAGCATGCTGTCTTTCGTGGCATGAATGCATTTGATAATACACCCACCCGTTAGTATTATATAATATATTATATACAATCGCTCGCAAAAGGTTAAAAAACAAAGGGGAAAAAGGACTTTACACCTGGTAAGTCATAGATGCTATTATACAATACTAACGCATCGACAAGGTGTATGTACCAATCCATTCACACTAAGGAATAAAACATGTGGGTCCCCGATGATATCACGCTCTTCAACGGGACATTGTACGAGTGTTTAGCTGGGAAACCCCTGTTTTGTAGGTCATCGCGCTATATGACAGAATAATTTTTTCGGGAATTTTCTGGGAAAAGTCCTGTTCTATTTATAGATCACTCGGGAGTAGTAGAGAAAGGGGGTTTCAGAGGTGCAAAAGAGCTTTTGGGGGAGATGAGGGTCTTGTTTCATCCGGTTACCTCGTAGAGTTACCTGTGTTTGGGTGTGTGTGGAGGAAGGGGAGAAGGAAGAAAAGGGGGGAGAGGATGGGGTGAACGCCCTAATGTCTTCTATAACTAATCCCTTACGGCTTAGTGACCGGGTGCTGTACTGGCTGGGCTGATCAATGTCCAGAATAATAGGAACTGTGGACACTCTCGTGTTCTGGCACATGTAGGCACCGTCGTGATATGACTGAAACAATGTTGAAAACGACGTTAAATCCTACTCACTCACTCAGTCACTCCCTCACGGCTTGATGCAGATGACAGAAAGACAGATCAGCACGTTCACAAGATTTCATGTAGTGTATTCTCTCCAATGTCACATCATACCCAAGTTGGAGGAGTCGCGTTGGATATGTTTACAATTCTCCTTGGTTGCCATTTCGCAATAATCCTCAATAATCAGAGGCCGCCATTTCGCGCTGCATCTCTCAAATTCGTTCTCGCCCGCTGAATGTATTCTCGGCTGCTCTTGTCCAATCAGAAACCGACGTTTCAGAAAGTTCAATCTTCGCTCATGTTCGCTCTTATCCGTTTGTTCTAATGGTCGTCTGACAGGGCAGGATACTGTTACGGCAACATGTCATGGAACAGATGTTTTCGCATTTTGATCGCATTTTGCAGTGCCTCGGTGAGTGGTAGCCCCATATCCTCTCCTAAGTGACGCTTGGTCTTCATGATGGGCCTGTGCGTGGGGTCGCCTTTCATTTCAACCCGTAGCAGACTATACCCTTCATAGATCACTATGGCTGTTTTTCTGATGCAGGGGCGTCATGTACGCCTGTTGTAAGTTATCCTGTCTGCCGTCTTCGATCGCCGCAGCCTGAATATTAATAGCTTCATCCACAACACGATCCCAACAGGTAGGTTCTTCCCCAATTCCCTGGAATGTAGGCTGACTATCAGAGATCAAGCTCTCCGTATCAGCAGATAGACTTTCAGTAGCCTCTGTTTCGGAGAACTCTCAGAATCAGCTGCCATATTCTCAGCATCGGCATCGGTTTCTTGTGCCTCGGTATCTTCAATTCCATGTATATTCTTCTGGTGTCGCATCATATTGTAACGTCTGGTGAACGTGCGTTCGCACTCGGAGTATGTATATAAGCCATGTAGCTGCCTGTGCACGTTTTTTGGATATGCTTGCTTTTATGAACAGTAACGCCCGCCAACGCCCAGCTTAACGCTTCAACGCCCTAGTGAAATAGCTCAGAATTACAAGCGTCTGGTCCTTCATTATTATTCATACGTCGTCCATTAAAGAATATCTGCGTCCATAATCCAAAGACCTATTCCATATTTCATATAGCAATATTAGCACCAAATTCAAAAAGACAATCACAGTATACATAACTTAGGCTAGTTTATGTTACATAAACTAGCCACATAAACTAGTTACATAAACTTATGTTACATCAGAAGCTCTGATTTTTTTAGATAATCTATGGAATGACACTAATTCATCGATATGGACTGACGCCCGTCGTTATGCCTTAACGCCCGTCTCAACGTCTTAACGCTCTGTCTCAACGCCTTAACGCCCTTTCTTAACGCCTTAACGCCCTGGCTTAACGCTTTAACGCGCTATAAGAACGCCTTAACGCCCTATGGTAACGCCTTAACGCATGTGTGGTACACACATTCATGTTGTACCTGACATTCGTTCTCGCCGGTTAGGTGTATTCTCGGCTGCTCTTGTCCAATCAGAAGCACCCGCACCCTAGTGTACCCTATGCCCTACGGGCTATAGGGTACAGGGTGCACCACAGGTACGCGCGCATGCGTGCGATGACGTCACTTCCAAGCTCCGAGTTCCAAGCTCTTAACCGGTCCATCCCACAGCTCCGAGCTCTATTTTCTCAAATGGCGGCACCCACAACCTGGTCTTAACCGGTTTATCCCACAGATCCGAGCTCTGTGTTTTCTCAAATGGCGGCATCTGATTGGACAAGAGCAGCCGAGAATACACCTAACGGGCAAGAACGAATATGACAGGTACAACATAAAATTTCCCAGAAAATTGCCGAAAAATTTACCCTGACATATAGAGCGATGACTTACCAAACGGGTTTTCCCAGTTAAACACCCGTACTGTGTCCCGGTGTAGAGCGATTACATCATTGGGACCACCATGTTTTATTCCCTGGTGTGAATGGATTGATATCATTAGTCCTTCATCCCAAACAGAAAAAGGTCTTATTTTAGGATGAACCTCAATCCACGGTATAGAATATTTTCATTGTAATTTTTTGTTAGACCAGACATACACGCATCTTTCTAGGGTGGGTGGCCAGTCTGAAACATGGGTAGGTAGTGTGCTAGAGGCAATTATAGCGGATCAGGGAACTTGTAGAAAAACTCGAAAATTATGGGTAGGTGTAACATATGACAACATATTTCCACTTCTGCTTTTTATGTTACATGTGAGGTATCATTATGAAGGTATGTGTATGTGCTATCCGCTGATGAAAGATTTATTTTGATTGGTCAAAGCCCGTCTGTTATGTAGGTCAGTAGGTCATTACCGTGATGTTAGAATGAAAATGAGTGTATGTGTTCAATATTGTCAGCTGTGCACACTCGAAAAAGACGCCAATATAAAAAAAAGAACAGCTATAGGTTCTCTACAGGCCATGTGCAAGTTTTTGATGAAATAATTTTGTCATCTGCCTTCAACTACTTCTTCTCAAAATTGTTCACAGATCGAACTAATTTTGAATAAACATGAAATTTAGAGAGGATGGACACATTATTAAACGTGTATCGAAATATATTGACCAAATATTGCGTATGTGTATGGGTCATGGTCTACATGGTTCAAAAACGTTTAATATTACGGACACGTGTCTGTTATGTAGGTCAGTAGGTCACAATTCTGTCTAAAAATCCCAATTAACGGCATGTGTTAATTTTGCTAGTTACATGTAATACGCAGATGAAAGAAAATTTGTTGCTCAAAAACTGTTCTGTGGAATTGTTTTCCCATGAGAAGTCATTATGATTTGTTAAGGATAATCCATTTAATGGGTCAAAAGTTCACAGTATCACTTTGAGACAAACATAAGTTATGTGGCATGGTTAGGCATAACACATTTCATAATATCCCACTTTCTAAACTGCCTAGGATGTTACAAATAAGGCAGCATTGTGAAGGTAGCTTATGTCACCAACCCAATCTACAAAATTGGCGTTTAGTTTTGTTAGTTATGGTGTGGACTATCTGTTGGCCATGTACCAGTATGTGGTATGATATTCCCGTATTTGTCTGACATGGTTCCCTTTACATCAACATGGATTTTGGATTTTTTTTATTTTTATTTTTTTGACTGAATTAAAAACGTAGAAAGATTTCGGAAGTGGAACTTATGCTTTCCTGCTACATATATATGGTTCCTCTGGGGTGGTGGAGGTATGGTTTAATGTCACACTTAAGGTTACATCACTCATATGGTGACAGCCAGTTTGGTTGGTGGAGGAAGCCGAATTACCCGGAGAGAGCCACCGGATCGCGCTTGGGATTCTTTTATATCTAAATTTAGCAAAATGGTGTGTTTTTGATGCATTTTGATGAAATATTTTGACTTTCAAGAACCTTTGTAGAGTGATATGCGTGTACTACGGTGGCTTGTTAGGGCCATGCATTGATTTTTGCAATTTTCTGCCTTTTACTAGTTTTCAAGATTTCACTTTCGCGTTTTCTGTAAGTTCTTGCCATTGACATCGATTCATTTCCGAGATATAAAGTTGTTTTTTGGTTTTAACAATTTCTTCTATCCATTTTCAAGCGACTGCAAGAATCGAACAACCATGTGAAAAAAACTAAAAATTAGCAAAAACATCGAAAAAGTATTTCAACCGCGGTGGAAACTATTTCAACCGCGGTGGAAATTATTTCAATCGCGGTGAAAAGTATTTCAACCGCGGTGAAAAGTATTTCAACCGCGGTGGGAAGTATTTCAACCGCGGTGGAAACTATTTCAACCGCGGTGAAAAGTATTTCCACCGCGGAGGAAACTATTTCAACCGCGGTGAAAACTATTTCAACCGCGGTAAAAAGTATTTCAACCGCGGTGAAAACTATTTCAACCGCGGTGGAGACTATTTCAACCGCGGTGAAGACTATTTCAACCGTGGTGAAAACTATTTCAACCGCGGTGAAAACTATTTCAACCGCGGTGGAAACTATTATTTCAACCGCGGTGGAAACTATTATTTCACCGCGGTGGATATTATTGTCACCACGGTGGAAATTACACGACATTTTCTGGGTTTTTTTCTATTTCTGATGAATATCAGAGAAAGGCAGAAAATTGGAAAGATCGATGCATGGCCCTAACAAGCCACTTTAATACACAGATATAGAAATATATCTCAAGCGAAACTCGTTTTCTTCTCCTCATTGGGTCCAGGGGTTTCTGTCTGTCACTTTTTTTTCAATCTCTATGTAAAATGGTTGTTTCTTGTGCATTTTGGCAGGAGATATTTTTGATTTGTAGAAACTTATAGAGTTCTTGATGAACGTAGGAACTCAACCCCGACACTTGTTTTGGACTGTATCGTGAGTCTGCTCATTTTTCAAAACTACATGTAAAACGGGATAGGCTCAGCCGTCATTATTCATTTTCAAGGACTTCATATGACTTATTCAGACATCCCTCCTGGGAAATTATTTATTTTTCAGATGCAAAACTCTGCGTTATGGTGCATTACGATGTTTATCACATTTGTTATTCTCTCCGAGAAATTGTCAAAACTATAGATCTACTGTTTACTATATTTTTTTCTTTTAAAATTATTCTGCCCCTGTTTCGACGTCCCTGTAATAGTCCACATTCCTCTCCTGGATGACCAGTCTCCAGGATAATAGGAACTGTGAAAACTCTCGTATTCACCCCCCCCCTCCCACTAGTTTTGATGGCGTACATGCAACAATAAAGCTATTGTAGATGGGATGCACATCTCTGAACTCATTCGAGGCCATCCCTTGTACTAAGAGTTCTTCGATTACCATCAACTAGTTTATATAAATGGCCTACCTGTAGGTACATAGAAAGTGTTGATCACTATACTATGAGTGCCCGTTACCACACCATCAGGATGTGAATTCAATTCCTTTGTATTGAGGGGGGGGGATGGCTTCATGTCACACTCAAGGTTATTTCACTCACATGGTGACAGTCAGTTTGTTTGGTAGAAGAAGCCGGAGTACCCAGAGAGAATCACCGCCCGTCGGCAAGTAACTGACAAACTTCCACACAAGAACCAGCTGGGCTCGAACCCGTGTCGGTTTAGCGGTGTGAGGCTAGAATTCACCAGCGAGGGCCCCTCCTTTGTATGGGCATCATATCTCACGCGTATATGGAATACCATCACATGACAGACTCTCGGCCGAAATCCTCTTACAATCCATCCAGAGCAACTTGATACCCAATGAGCCAATATATCCTGAACGCCTTCATCACATACCGGTACCATGTTTTCAGATCTAATGCGCATAAATTGCCAGAGAAGGAAAGATGATGTGTTGATCCAGTTGATTATGCCTTCGTTTCCAAGAAATCTTCTGTAAGCAGTTACCTGATTGTCAAATTGACTAACTCAGAAGGAACCAGTGATTGAATATTCCCAGGAAATCACGATGACAATCCAGGAAGTCACTCTGCCTACATTTACGTTCAGGTGATCTAGCAGAAAAGCCGTTGAAGATGCACTAACTCTTGGAGTAAATGTGACTCGTAAGTGGCCCAACAGCAATACCCCGAGACAAATAATAGATAGAAAATCAACCTTCACATAATTAGTAATGTACAGAATTGACAAAAATCATTGAAATTTCGATCACGGATATAACATCTCATAACAGGGGCACAACGCCCATACAATACCTTCACAATGATGTCTTAATGGCTATGTATGGTCAGTAGATTTCAGTATACGTCTGATATGGTTACACCCCCCTAAAATTCCATGTTTATACAAAATTAGTTCGATCTGTGAACAATATTGGGAAGAAGTAGTTGAAGGCAGATGACGAAATTATTTCGTCAAAAACTTGCACATGGTCTGTAGAGAATCTACCGTTGTAAATTCTTTATATTGGTGTTTTTTTCAGTCTACACAGCTGACAATAGGGAACACATGCCCTAATTTTCATTCTAAAATCGAGGTAATGACCTACTGACCTACATAACAGACGGGCTTTGACGAATCAAAACAAATTTTCATCAATTGGTAGTCCATATACATACCTTCATAATGATACCTTACATGTAACACAAAATGCAGCAGAAGTGGAAATATGTTATCATATGTTACCCCTAACCCCTAATTTTGTAATTTTGAGGGTTGTCAAGTTTCCTGATCCGCTATAAGTGCCTCGAGCACAATACATACCCATGTTTTAGACTGGCCACCCATCCTAGAAGGATGGGTCTATGTATGGTCTAACTGAAAATCACGATGAAGTTTTTCTATACCGTGGGTTGAGGTTCGATGCTGAAAGTGGTCTTGGGATGATGGACTATATATTATATACTCTTTATTGCAAAAGGACGACTGGCCCATGAGCGAAACCATACAAGAACATGATATACAGGTGAAGAAGTGGCAGTCATAGACTAAATACATAATACCAGAACTGGATGAAAACCACTTCTGATAATACGGATATCAGACCACTTTACATATCTGCAAAATATTAATCAGTAAAAAGTGAGGTTAACATAATTTGTGTTTGAGAGGAAATCGTTAAATTAATGTCCATAAAGACGCATATTTCTCACATTGGACGATTTTGCAATAAACAGTGACAAATTTTTGATAACAGTCACCCAATCAGAAGAGATTAAACGAATTAACTTTTCAAAAATCGGGTACCTCCAGTGATACTCGGGTATATACCGTTCACGGTGCATATCATACAGAGGACAAATTAAAATAAAGTGCAGTTCGTCCTCTAACAGATCACACGCAGAGCATTTCCTTTCTTCTAGTGGAGTTTTAATGGGCCTTTTCCATCTACCCACCTCAATTTCTAATCGGTGGGATGATGTACGAAATCTAGTAAAAGCAGTTCTAATAGCTTTTGGTTACCACAATATCTAAGTATGGCTGAAAACGGAAAGTGCTTATATGTGTGTAAAATCTGGCTCCGCTAGACAACTGCAGACGAGCATGCCAATTTTGAACGAAATTATCATTCAGCCTCTGTCGTATAAGAGATAGAAAAACAGTCAGGCTGCCAACAGACTGGTCTTCCCAGGCATGGAATAAACCTAAACGGCCTAATAGGTCACGCAGCAGGGTTGCCCAACCTTTCCTGTTTGGATAATCAATTGAGTCTGCCAAATACATGTTTCCATCAATCTGCAGTTTGTCGTAAATAAAGTCCCCGATCAAATTGAAACAGTTTTCCCACCTTGACTCTGGAAAGCCCCTAACACCCTACTGAATCGACAAGTATGATTGTAGGTGAATGCACCAGTCCATGTGTCATGCGAAGTGAACTGTAGATCGGATCTCTTCACATTGAAGCCGGATAACAGCTGCAATCATGATAGCTAGTTCGGACTGACCGTATTTTGACCTACCATGGGCTGTCGATCGGTCCGATGATGATACCATGGACTGTCGTAATATCAGACAGACAGAGAATAAACTATCAATGATTCATATTCCTCTTAAACACACACAAGTGAAAGGAATCGAGAGATGAATGAGTCAGTGATACATGAGGCAGGTAGTAAGTTCCCATGTGTTTATTTTGTGCTCATTTCCTCACACTATAATTCGATGCTTATACCTACCATGGACTGTCCACCAACACCTAAAAACACCTCTCGCCGCAAAAATGTTTAAAATTTTTGTTAACTTGAAATAGTAATAACCCTACATTTGGTGACAATATAGTACGATATCTCTCCATCAAAAAATGACTGGACACCAGTAACCATACCTGTCATCGATATGCTGAAAATCGTTCATTTTCGGCTGTGGCCATTGTCGTCTGGTCAGACACACGCCCACGCTTGATAACGAAAGCACCGAAAAACCTACCATTGACTGTGATTTGACACGTGACCGGCGGTGTTTACCTACCATCATACTTGCCGATTCGGTAGGGTTTTAGTTTCAAGATCAATGGATTTGTATTCAGTCTGTGCTCACATTGATCAATATTAAACTCACATAGCTGAACACGTTCATTTAAGGGGGGATAATACCAGAAAAATAATTTGAACTTTTGTTACAGAGTGTCTTAAAAAATGTGGAATAAATGAAAAAATAATTGGAATATTCTCTTCAAACTTCCACGTCTACCAGACACGTCTATGAGAAGGTCAAATATGCAGCAATTCGGGGAACTACTCGAACGATGTGAAACCTACAGGCCTTCAAAAATTACCAATGGAAATGACAATCGAAATATGCTTTGATTATGCACTACATACATTTTACGTTACTCATTATAACAATAGAGAGGTGATAAAACAAGTGGAATGTGTGAAATATCCACGATACAGTGGAAACTACAATCTAAAGACTTGAAAGTGCAGGCTTTTTCAAAATCTATGCTTCCATGACACCCTGTCCAACTAGATTTTCACCTGGAATTATGGGTACTTCATTTGGAACGCAATGTTGTTGTTTTTGGGGCAAGAATTACTTAATCTACAGAAAAGGCAAACGAATGACAACTATTGAATAACGAGGTTTACGTCTTAAAATTACGTGTAACATAGTTGCCAAAACCACAGGTGCAAGGAATGAACTGAAATATTTACCTGTTCGTCACGCAAAATTCCACATGTTCAAAATAAGTTCCCGCCTCCTGAGCTGTGATGGGTTTAGTGATGGGGACAAATGTCTGTGTGGCGTTTCATGCGCCAACATTTTCAAGAATGTATTTCTATATTGTTCGAAATGGATATTGTGTTCCTTATTAAATTGACATGATGAAAGATATATTCCTTCATGTGTGGTGTTTAGAAACTGCAATAATGACTATTTCATTTAGGGACTATTTCCCGGACATGCCGATCATTGCGAAGTTAGCTATTTGCAGTCAACCTCACCACCAGTTGTCGCTTTCCGCAGAGAAGTACAGAACAACAACAACGCACAGAAATTGGTGGAATTGGTCTCTTTCTTGAAGATTATGAAGATATTATGTCGTACAAGGTGAGTATGATGTATTTCTAAGGTGTATGCAACATTTCTGTCCCATGTTATGTTCGTGTCAAGCACTTAAAAATGAGTTATGCGTCTTGAACTTATGTTTACAACTGCAGTTTCTGGAGCACGTTGTTGTATTGTTATGGTAATAGATACTCCATGTAGGGAAAACAAGAGTTGTGGGGGTGTGGGCGATAGTATTAGGGTGAAGTGTCGAAATATGGGGTCTCTATATATAACCCCATGCTTCATATAAATCCACATCAGCATGGGGTTATAAATAGAGACCCCATATTTCGGCACTTCACCCTAATACCACCACCCACACACCCCAAAACTCTTGTTTTGCGGGCCTGTGATGTAGGGTATGCAAGAAGTATTGTGGGCCAATTTTAACTCTTTAACCTATGTGGATATTTTTCACGTGTAGTTTGAGAGGGGAGTCCTTTAAATTCATCATTCTGTTTCACTGAAAGGGTCCATCCCCAAAATGTTGTGAAAACGATATCTCGAGAACAATTCAACCGATCGACTTCAAATTTGGGGGGTGACTTCACATCAATAAGAAGATTACTGGAATTGATTTTCACCAAACTGCGTTAACCAAGATGGCCGCCATCAGCCATCTTAGATTCCATCCATCTCCAGAATGTTATGAACACGATATCTCGAGAACAATTCAACCGATCGACTACAAATCTGGAGAGTGACTTCACATCAATAAGAAGATGACTGGAATTGTTTTTCACCAAATTGCGTTAACCAAGATGGCCGCCGTCGACTATATTGTTAACGAGATATCTCAAGAACAATTCAGCCGATCTACTTCAAACTTGGGATGGCTTCACAGTGGTGTGACATTTTCCGTCCGTCCGTCCGTCCCAACCATGTTGTGAACGCGATATCTCGAGAACAATTCAATTCATCAACTTCAGACTTATGGGGTTTCTTGACATCAGTGAGAAGATGGCTGGGATTGTTTTTCACCAAACTGCGTTAACCAAGATGGCCGCCGTCAGCCATCCTAGATTCCATCCTTCTCCAAAATGTTATGAACACGATATCTCGAGAACAATTCAACCGATCGACTTCAAATCAGGGGAGTGACTTCGCATCAATAAGAAGATGACTGGAATTGTTTTTCACCAAACTACGTTAACCAAGATGGCCGCCGTCGACTATATTGTTAACGAGATATCTCAAGAACAATTCAACCGATCTACTTCAAACTTGGGATCTTAGATTCCATCCATCCCCAAAATGTTGTGAACACGATATCTCAAGAACAATTCAACCGATCGACTTCAAATTTGGGGGGTGACTTCACATCAATAAGAAGATGACTGGAATTGATTTTCACCAAACTGCGTTAACCAAGATGGCCGCCGTCAGCCATCTTATATTCCATCCATCTCCAAAATGTTATGAACACGATATCTCGAGAACAATTCAACCGATCGACTTCAAATCTGGAGAGTGACTTCACATCAATAAGAAGATGACTGGAATTGTTTTTCACCAAACTGCGTTAACCAAGATGGCCGCCGTCGACTATACTGTTAACGAGATATCTCAAGAACAATTCAACCGATCTACTTCAAACTTGGGATGGCTTCACAATGGTGTAACATTTTCCGTCCGTCCGTCCAACGCACAGAAATTGGTGGAATTGGTCTCTTTCTTGAAGATTATGAAGATATTATGTCGTACAAGGTGAGTATGATGTATTTCTAAGATGTATGCAACATTTCTGTCCCATGTTATGTTCGTGTCAAGCACTTAAAAATGAGTTATGCGTCTTGAACTTATGTTTACAACTGCAGTTTCTGGAGCACGTTGTTGTATTGTTATGGTAATAGATACTCCATGTAGGGAAAACAAGAGTTTTGGGGGTGTGGGCGATAGTATTAGGGTGAAGTGTCGAAATATGGGGTCTCTATATATAACCCCATGCTTCATATAAATCCACATCAGCATGGGGTTATAAATAGAGACCCCACATTTCGGCACTTCACCCTAATACCACCACCCACACACCCCAAAACTCTTGTTTTGCGGGCCTGTGATGTAGAGTATGCAAGAAGTATTGTGGGAAAACCTGACCAATTTTAACTCTTTGACCTATGTGGATATTTTTCACGTGTAGTTTGAGAGGGGAGTCCTTTAAATTCATCATTCTGTTTCACTGAAAGGGGTTAATTTGGACTCATTGTCCCCCGCCACGTAAGTGGGAGGGGGACTTGGAAATGCTACCCGTCCGTCCGTCCGTCCGTCCGTCCCAACCATGTTGTGAACGCGATATCTCGAGAACAATTCAAGTCATCATCTTCAAACTTGGGGGGTGACTTGACATCAGTGAGAAGATGGCTGGGATTGTTTTTCACTAAACTGCGTTATCCAAGATGGCCGCCGTCGGCCATCTTAGATTCCAACCATCCCAAAAATGTTGTGAACGTGATATCTCGAGAACAGCTCAACCGATTGACTTCAAACTTGGGGGGTGACTTGACATCAGTGAGAAGATGGCTGGGATTGTTTTTCGCCAAACTGCGTTAACCAAGATGGCCGCTGTCAGCCATCTTAGATTCCATCCATCTCCAAAATGTTATGAACACGATATCTCGAGAACAATTCAACCGATCGACTTCAAATCTGGGGAGTGACTCCACATCAATAAGAAGATGACTGGAATTGTTTTTCACCAAACTGCGTTAACCAAGATGGCCGCCGTCGACTATATTGTTAACGAGATATCTCAAGAACAATTCAACCGATCTACTTCAAACTTGAGATCTTAGATTCCATCCATCCCCAAAATGTTGTGAACACGATACCTCGAGAACAATTCAACCAATCGACTTCAAATTTGGGGGGTGACTTCACATCAATAAGAAGATTACTGGAATTGATTTTCACCAAACTGCGTTAACCAAGTTGGCCGCCATCAGCCATCTTAGATTCCATCCATCTCCAGAATGTTATGAACACGATATCTCGAGAACAATTCAACCGATCGACTTCAAATCTGGAGAGTGACTTCACATCAATAAGAAGATGACTGGAATTGTTTTTCACCAAATTGCGTTAACCAAGATGGCCGCCGTCGACATATTGTTAACGAGATATCTCAAGAACAATTCAACCGATCTACATCAAACTTGGGATGGCTTCACAATGGTGTGACATTTTCCGTCCGTCCGTCCGTCCCAACCATGTTGTGAACGCGATATCTCGAGAACAATTCAACTCATCAACTTCAGACTTATGGGGTTTCTTGACATCAGTGAGAAGATGGCTGGGATTGTTTTTCACCAAACTGCGTTATCCAAGATGGCCGCCGTCAGCCATCCTAGATTCCATCCTTCTGCAAAATGTTATGAACACGATATCTCGAGAACAATTCAACCGATCGACTTCAAATCAGGGGAGTGACTTCGCATCAATAAGAAGATGACTGGAATTGTTTTTCACCAAACTGCGTTAACCAAGATGGCCGCCGTCGACTATATTGTTAACGAGATATCTCAAGAACAATTCAACCGATCTACTTCAAACTTGGGGGGTGACTTGACATTAGTGAGAAGATGGCTGGGATTGTTTTTCACCAAACTGCGTTAACCAAGATGGCCGCTGTCAGCCATCTTAGATTCCATCCTTCTCCAAAATGTTATGAACACGATATCTCGAGAACAATTCAACCGATCGACTTCAAATCAGGGGAGTGACTCCACATCAATAAGAAGATGACTGGAATTGTTTTTCACCAAACTGCGTTAACCAAGATGGCCGCCGTCGACTATATTGTTAACGAGATATCTCAAGAACAATTCAACCGATCTACTTCAAACTTGAGATCTTAGATTCCATCCATCCCCAAAATGTTGTGAACACGATACCTCGAGAACAATTCAACCAATCGACTTCAAATTTGGGGGGTGACTTCACATCAATAAGAAGATTACTGGAATTGATTTTCACCAAACTGCGTTAACCAAGATGGCCGCCATCAGCCATCTTAGATTCCATCCATCTCCAGAATGTTATGAACACGATATCTCGAGAACAATTCAACCGATCGACTTCAAATCTGGAGAGTGACTTCACATCAATAAGAAGATGACTGGAATTGTTTTTCACCAAATTGCGTTAACCAAGATGGCCGCCGTCGACTATATTGTTAACGAGATATCTCAAGAACAATTCAATCGATCTACTTCAAACTTGGGATGGCTTCACAATGGTGTGACATTTTCCGTCCGTCCGTCCGTCCCAACCATGTTGTGAACGCGATATCTCGAGAACAATTCAACTCATCAACTTCAGACTTATGGGGTTTCTTGACATCAGTGAGAAGATGGCTGGGATTGTTTTTCACCAAACTGCGTTATCCAAGATGGCCGCCGTCGGCCAGTGAACGCGATATCTCGAGAACAATTCAACCGATCGACTTCAAATTAGGGGAGTGACTTCGCATCAATAAGAAGATGACTGGAATTGTTTTTCACCAAACTACGTTAACCAAGACGGCCGCCGTCGAATATATTGTTAACGAGATATCTCAAGAACAATTCAACCGATCTACTTCAAACTTGGGATCTTAGATTTCATCCATCCCCAAAATGTTGTGAACACGATATCTCGAGAACAATTCAACCGATCGACTTCAAATTTGGGGGGTGACTTCACATCAATAAGAAGATGACTGGAATTGATTTTCACCAAACTGCGTTAACCAAGATGGCCGCCGTCAGCCATCTTAGATTCCATCCATCTCCAAAATGTTATGAACACGATATCTCGAGAACAATTCAACCGATCGACTTCAAATCTGGGGAGTGACTTCACATCAATAAGAAGATGACTGGAATTGTTTTTCACCAAACTGCGTTAACCAAGATGGCCGCCGTCGACTGTACTGTTAACGAGATATCTCAAGAACAATTCAACCGATCTACTTCAAACTTGGGATGGCTTCACAATGGTGTGACATTTTCCGTCCGTCCGTCCGTCCTAACCATGTTGTGAACGCGATATCTCGAGAACAATTCAACTCATCAACTTTAAACTTGGGGGGTGACTTGACATCAGTGAGAAGATGGCTGGGATTGTTTTTCACCAAACTGCGTTATCCAAGATGGCCGCCGTCGGCCATCTTAGATTCCAACCATCCCAAAAATGTTGTGAACGCGATATCTCGAGAACAGTTCAACCGATTGACTTCAAAGTTAGCGGATGGCTGGGATCTCAGAAGAAAGGCAATCATTTTTCGGCACAACTATGCCACCGGATGATCTTTCTCGATCACCCTGTCCCCTTCCTTCCATAGACAATTTGCAACATTGTCCTTCACAATTATATCTCCTTCACATCAACAACACCACACTCCTAGCAACAATTTACCATCGCACAAAATATATATGGTGATTATATCCCGTGTGTGTGAGAAGCCCATTTCCAAACAAGCTTTTTG
>JAVTVY010045015.1:0-20572 GCA_036873755.1 Hanleya hanleyi
GGCCATCTCTAATTTATGCGAAATCATTAATGATCTCTATCTCTGATACCGTTCAAATGCTCGATGTAAAGTTTGGTATTCATCATTGATGCATCAAGAAACTTATGTAATGAACCGGTTTCTCTGATTGAATGGAAACCTTAGGGGTCGTTTCTAATTGCAAATTTTTTGATAATCTGTATATTTATGACTTGACTGCTTGGTGTTCCTGACATCTTGGTTCAAATTGAATACATTATGAATGTACCAAGAGCCGAGGGGTTTTCAGATGCGCAGCTTCGTATTCATTTAGCAGGACTCATTTGAATTTGGATTGAAGGGATTCGCATGAAAGTATACAAAATATCAGAAATGTCTTTGTGGCAAGTCATTAACGTTATTCTTGCAGGAAAAGTCCGAATTACTCCCAGTAACTGTATTGATAAATACTCTCTAATGTTTATATTATTTTCTGTGTATGGATGTAAAAAAAACCCAAACAATCTTATGAAAAGTTTAGGTTTAATCAGGTATGACGTGGACCCTGAATGGGTCCAATCAGTAGGAATATGATATCGCCAAGATGGAAATAGTCGCCGGATTGGTCAATTGTACTCGATGCAAGCTGCGGTACTTTGACATTTTATTGAGTTTGATGGGAAGATTTCTCCAATCTAGAGTAAGACGGTAAATAGATAGCCATATTGATAATATTGATAAGATAATGTTTGCTCAACTCGTCGACCGTTCGTTGACCCGATCGATCCTTCGAACCTTCCCCATGGATTTGCGTTTAAATAATGGTATGTTATTGCATCAGTCAAATTCGGTATATCAGCAGATTTTTCCGTTGCTATGTCAGGTGATCCGAGTTTATCATGTATGCTCACACGTTGCACACGAATTATCGCCAATTATAAACTGGTTTGATCTAAGAAGAAATCTTCGACCCGTTTTAGTTTATTTTGCAAATCCTGCCAAATCCTCAATTCATCCAAGTTTATTCCATACAATTTCATTGTACATAAAAAGTCGAAAGTTTTATACTTTTCTGTATAGGTTCTAATTTAGCTGAGCGGTTACCGATAATATATAGCGCAAGTACCTTATCAACCTATTGTGTTACACTCCTAAACAGCTTGTGCCATGCACGTAATTGCAGTTTTTATGAGCGTACTTTTGTGTACACTATATATCTTTTCCTCCGTTTACACATTCTCACGTTGTCCGAATGACTTCAGGTCCCCAGAAATTTTCAGCTTGAACCAATCATCCACATGTTCCTATATCCAGTCTGATTGCCCTTGATTTATTATTGGACGGACAAACAGCCTTGTCCTCGTGAACCTATCAGAATCAGACCTGGTCTAAGGAGTCTGAGTATAGGGATGATCTGTAGGCACACCACGTGGGTGATTGAGTGAGTAGGATTTAACGTCGTTTTCAGCAATTGTTCAGTCATATCCCCACAGTTCCTATTATCCTGGACACTGATCAGCCCAGTCAGTACAGTACCCGGTAACCCATTCAAGTATTGGCCGGGTTCAACCACGCCATAATGTGTACTGTTGGAAATGTGATATATGGAAATGGGACTTGGTAGGCCATATTCAAGCCGATTCCTTGAACAAACAAGAATTGTTAACCGTTCGAGATACCGATTACTATCAGAAAGCCACACCAACATGCATGATGTTTAGAGATTAAACGTGCTTTTCGCCTTTTTAAACAACATTCACTGGCTCTTCAAATGGCAAATTAATTCTAGAACATGGACCAATAGATAAATTAATTGGCCTAAAGTTTTGAAGCATCGGTTAAGAAGGAAATTAATTCTAGAACATGGACCAATAGATAAATTAATTGGCCTAAAGTTTTGAAGCATCGGTTAAGAAGGAATCAAAAATTACTGAGCAAAAACGACCGTTTTTACCTCCATTTTAGGGAGCGGGATCGCGTAACCTGTTGAGTACCGGGAATCGGGCGAGTGAAGAATCTGCTAATATGAGCCTCTTTTTCTTCTTATTCACTGTTATTATAGCAGAAAGACGAGATTATACTTTTAGGGCATAATACATTGTTAACGGATATATTCTTCCATGCTCTACAATATACTGTTGTATAAAATGTCATGCTGTAAATGAAGACGTGTAAATATATAAATATATAAATAAATAAATATGTGCCTCCTTCCCACCCAATAATATATAAACGTTGATGTTTGAAGAGGTACAGGCACTTTACATGTACAGTATATTTGTTAATATTGTCCCAAACCTGTAATTGTGCAGCCAAATTCAATGTTATTATTGCCTGAACCGTTTGCATTTGTGTCAAGTATTCGAATATGTTGATGAATAAACTATTGTACATAGTACATATATGCCAGCCTACCCTGTCGTCATTGTTTCTATTCCATCGTCACCATCAGCGCGAACCTACAGAGATTGGCCTAGGAACCGTTATCCACGGTATACTGAGCACAGTGGGCGGTAACCTTATTTAACCGGGAGTTTATCTGCATTTAGATGTCCATAGCCGATTTATGTCGATAGCCGAGAATCTGAATGTTGTTGTAAAATCTGACATCACTATATCCCGACATCAAAGATGTTTTCTCTCCAATGAGCTGGATGTTCCTAAGTTAGCTGCAAGAGAGAAGCGACCAACACTTTTCAATGATGCCGACAAGACGCCTATCCCCGAGGCTTAGGCCTATTCGACTTCATCTTTTCGCCTTCTCCTGACTTTCTTGATCTCGTCCAATAACTAATTAACGGCTCTATGGTTTTCTTTTATAGTTATAGACACTTGGATGCGGTACTTTATTGGGCGATACGAGTGGCATCCCCAGTCTTGGTTCGTCTGACAAAGCAGAGCCATGACAGAGGTCTGATCTGTCAGGACTACGCCGTTTTATTAATAATATAAGATAGACAATGACTCTGGGAAAAGAATCTTACCGCCCACTGTAGTCAATAAACGAGGCAAACGCCCAGGTAAATGTCTGTCGATATTTGATTTGACTGGGTTCACGCAGATGTAAATTGAGACGATTACCGACCGAATCGTTACTGCAAATCGCATCGTGACAATCGCCCTCGTGACTGAGGGGTTGTTCGGTGGGATATAAACTGAACCGCGTGTGTATTGGTGTTTTCCTCAGGACAATGAAATAAGATGAGTGAGCATGCGCCGTGGAGAGGTAGATTCGCGTCATCCAGTGTTGGCCAATTGCAACCAGCCTCTCCGGCAGGTATCACCTTCAGTCACGATCTTTCGCTTGTGAATTTGATGTGACAGTGTAGGCTGGCCGTCTGTTCCTCAAACAGTGTAGCTGATTGGATTGCGATGTTTGATGACAGTCCCGGCTGATTGGCTGAATTGATAACGGACATACAAGCTTCATTCTCGGTTTAGCTATCAACGAGCCTCGATCAGTAAATCGAGGACCGGATTCGTGAGAATGGTGAATGTGGGAAAGTATAGTATGTGCAATTTGTCAAACATAATTGTTTGGCTCAATGGGGACTTAATCTCCTTTTGGACATATAAAGTTCACGCGGTCTGAGTCGGGCTGTTGTCCACTACGGTCACATATCCCAACTAAAGTTGGAATTTGCCGGGTTACTGTTAATGACATGATGGTAATAGCATGACTTGTGAATACCATAAACCTATACATAATTTGCTTGAGCAGGTACATATTCCTGAGAAATTGTAAAACTCATCTTCATACTCTCTGGGCGTAAACGAAGAGGCACTAATAAACCAGCATAGTAGTATAGAAAAGATCGATCTCTTATCAGTTGGTGTGGTGGCGGATGGAAGGTTGACCTTGGATTTGAGGTCATGGACATAGGACATGGGTCACGGAGCGACTCCATGACAACCATTAATGTGTCTTTAATTATGAAAAAAAACCATCAACAACGAGGAACATCTACCTCATATATTCAAATCCAAACACATATCAAAACAAGAGCCCAAAGGGCTTCAATATACGCCCGTATATCTGGAATTACATTGGTCCAAATTTCAAGGTTGTTTAATCGCCTTGATTCCAATTGGTAGCTAGCAATCCGGAAAAAGGTCTACAATTTTGTGCTTCTGAGAATGTAACATATCACATCTAAAATTGAATGATAAACTAAAATGAGCTTAACTCTTGGAAACTAGGTGACCTTGGAGCAAGAACCGAGAGCTCACATATCCCACAATGAAATCGACAATAGTCAAACACAAGAAAATAGTACTTTTCCTGCAAATGGATTTCTTTCAGACGAGAGAATTTTTCATGAAGGAAGAAGAAAGTGATGAATTAAACCTTTGTTCTTGAATTGATAAACGGGTATGAAGTTCATAAAGGACCCCTCTCCACGTTAAACTAGTAAATGTATGGTTTCTATTTCACAACAGTTTAACTAAATGTAGCTGTTTCAAACATGGGAGACAACTCCACAGGACAAATACCATATACATGTAGGGGAGAGAACTCTGAATATTCCACCCTAATGCATATAGACAGCTAAACATGATTCAATTCTGGGGGACTGTGACCTTGACATTTGACAAATTGATGTATGTCTCCTCTTCGCCATGCGAGTAAGGTATCTGATACCATTCCATACCTTGAAACTAGAGATATCGCATGGATGAATGGACAGAACGCAACATCGCATTACATGACCTCGTCTTCGACAGGCATATGAAAATGTGACTTAATGATTTCCTGATGTTGGAGTCACAGTGACCTTGACCTTTGACCTTGACCTAAACTTTGGTGCATGACACATCGTCTTCCGTCAATGTATCAATGGACACAAAAAAAATCACGATTTTTATGAATTTCATGATTTTGGGGGTCACCATGACCTTGATATTCGGCCTTGACCTACATTTCGGTACGTGACACATCATGTCCCCGTAATGTATCTACTGACACAAAAAAAATACTTTTCAAAGATTTCTTGATTCTGGAGTCACAGTGACCTTGACCTAAATTTTGGTACATGACAAACCATCTCCCCGTAATTTCTCAATGGACACAAAAAATCAAGATTTTTAACAATTTCACGATTTTGGGGTCACAGTGACCTTGACATTTGACCTTGACCTACATTTTAATATGTGACACATTGAGTCCCCCTAATGTATCTACTGACACAAAAAAATGTTATTTTTAATAATTTCCTGATTTTTGGGTCACAATGACCTTTGACCTTCGACCTTGACCTATATTTTGATATGCAACACTTCATTTCCCCCTATTGAATCCACTCACAAAAATTAGAAATTTATGATTTCCTGATTTTTCATTCACACTGACCTTTGACCTCGACCTACATTTGGCATGCAACACATCGTTTCCCCCTAGGGCATCCACTCGCCAAAAATTAGAACTGTAGATGGAAAACTATCAATGATCAATGATTTCCTGATGTTTAGGCAACAGTGACCTTTGACCTCTGACCTCGACCTGAATTTCGGTACGCGACACATCGTCTCCACCTGATGTATCCATTCACAAAAAATTGCAACTGTGGATAGAAAATATCCAGAGATATAGACCGGACACGAACACTTCACTGGTTTTCTGTTTTTCAGGCCAGTGACCTTTGACCTCTGACCGCGACCTTCATTTTTGTACGCGACACATCGTCTCTCCGTAGGGTATCCACTCACCAAAAATTGGAACTGTAAATAGAAAACTGTTCCAGATATAGACCGGACACGGGGGACGGACAGACGGACGAGGCGGACGGACGGGCGGACGGACGGAAACCGCCATCACATAATACGTCCGCCTTTTTGGCGGGCGTATAAAAAGGAAAAGATGAACTTAAAGATAAATACATTGAATACTACATTCACAAACTAAAAGAATTCGAAAAGATTCTCGGCTATAAACATACAAAAACAGCCCTATTCTATAGCTGGTATACAAAAGAAAAACCTAGAATTTTAGAAAATCTTTAAAAAGCTCATATGGAGTTATATTGATATTTCATATTGACTTACAGCGAGTTGTACGAGTACGTGTTCGTGGATTTAAAAGTTCATACCACCGAATAGCGCCACAATGAAGTCAGAGTGAGTGCTCGACTCTCAGACCTTCCACCCAATCCACAGGGGTGAACACCCAGCAGCTCCCATAGAACGAGCCCCTATAACGCCCGCACCCATGCTGCGGGCACGATTCGTACCACCAGCCCCGGAATACTCTCTTCAGCAAACCGTTACGGTCCAAACCTATCCCAAACAAGTGGATGACACCTCTGAGTCCAACGCTTTGAACGCAATGCTATGAAGATATCTCTTCAAAGAAAGCATGAAAGGCGAGATGTCGAAGGACACAGTAAAGGGGTTTCACCACAGAGGGTGTTCGAAAAAGGATGCAACAATTTTAGCCCATAACACATTGGCACCAAGTCAACTAGGGTCTTCATGTGAACAGTATGTCGACCTCGTGGTCCATATGAAATCGCTGAACAAGGACCTGGTCCATATGAATATCGTCAGTGTTGAAAATCTCGAACATGAGCTGGACAGCGGCCTATGCCAGAGCGATCGATCAACAGAACACCTGTTTGGACGCATCAGTAAGATCAAAATAGTCCACAGCTGACTCCGCGTGCTATAAATATCCCACACGACACGATCTTCCTCATTTCATCATGGGCAGTACGACATCCATATTAACTAATTTAAACTTGAAACCCGAAGACGGGGATGAAGAATTTATAGGCGAAGCTTCACGCTAAGCCGAGGATCAAGTCGTGGGCCCAGGGCATTCCGACGAGATCGATTTAGCTGTACGCAACTGAAAAAGAATCGATTTTATTATTGAACCAGCTTCACGCCAAATAGGGACCACTGCAATATTCTCACGTTCATGGGTGACATCCAATGGGTGACCCGGGTATGGTAGGCCATAGGAGACAAAAATCCCGGGTACCCGAGAGAGAGAGAGAGAGAGAGTTAAGGTTTAACGTCGCGTTCAGCAATATTTCAGCTATATAGCGACGATCAAACAAAATTCTAAGTATTCATAGTTCAGAACAACTGATTAGCGACATGGCGTTAACGCCCATCAACACTCCAAACTCTCGCCTTAATACTCGGCAACGCTCGTCAACACCTGTTGACGCCCAGTCATGAAAACAACCCAATAACCTTAAGACGTTTATATTCGATGTCTAATCGTCAACATGGCATAAACTTGCTATGAGTGCGGATACAACTTCAGCAGACATGATGCGGCACCAAAAATGTTGCATACTGAGGCCGAAGCAGATACTGTTGCAGACGCTACCGAGAGTCTACCCACTGATGCAAGGTGTTGGACGCTGGAGCGGACAGTTGGCCCCAGGAAAGCCTAAGCGAAGAAGAAAGGGAACCTACATTTAGGATCGTAAATCCGACGAACTACAGCGGTTATGAATACCACGGATCATGCATTGATCCATGTAAATACCCACGCTGTGTCGCTCAAGGACGCCGGATAGGATAACTTAAAACAGGCGTACATCCATATGCGCCCCTCATCAAAAAAACCTCCAATGCCATCTATGAACAATATAGCCTGCTGCCGCTTGAAATGAAAGGCGATCCCACGCACTGAGCCATCGTGAAAACCAAGTCTCACTTTGAAGAAGATATTAGGTTACCACCCACACAGGCTCTATAATGCGGGCATAGGAGAATACTGCTGTTGCAGAACATGTTGCCATTATATTATCCGGGACTGTCCGAGACTCTTAGGGGTGAACTCGAGCGAACGGACGATGAACACGAAGACTGACGTTTCCCAAAGCTAAACAACACCGAACATGGCCGACAATGGGTCTGATACACAGGCAATAAAGGTCATCATGTTATGTAATCTCACCCATAGCGGTTTCCCCCTGTTTGTTGTGATGTGATGCAGGGGATAATAAAATGTGGAACAAGTAGTCATTTCTTGATTTTCTCTTTTTCAATCACTCCCTGATAGAGGAGTACCAAGGGGCGTTCACTTCCTTCATATACGAGAGATCCTGAAGGATCTTGGCGCCCACCATTGTCCGATAATTGTAAGCTAATGACAAGAGGATCTTTTTGTCCATTGTTGCTAAGAACAAACGATTGATTTGTAATTTTGTTTGCAGAATTTCGAATTTGAGCGAAAAAGATCGAAAAAGTGACACTGGAAAACACCAAGATATTATCTGTCTAAGTTTAAGGAGTTTCAAGATTTCTAGAAACTGTACTTCAGATGTCGGTTGTTATAGTACAAGTGAAATGAGTAAAGTTAGTCTGAAATTGAATGTCCGGAGGATCCTTCGTCTTCGTTTTGTAGTATTTTTTTTTTGGAAGGTGTCATCATTGGGTACTGGAAGCGAAGACAAATCTCTTTGACACTTTGGCATGAGTTTGGCATTAGGAATAAATGCTAATTCTGTTCTGTTTACTGGGCTAGTTTGAGATATCTATTTTAAGATACCATGCTCAAAAATAGAAAAATGATACAAACTTGATACTAAAGGGATTCGGTCCGTGCAGTAATGTTGAAACTTTGAAAGTGTCTGAATCCTGATTATCTCTCTTAGATCGAAACACGCAGTAGTCTACAGTTGTCGAGTTTTGACGTTGTGCCACAAGAGTGACATCCCTTTGTGTAGTCGGCCTGTTGGCAGTCGAAACAGTAGGGCAGTTCACTTGCAACGCCATGGAGAATATCCATAACTGATTTAAATTTTGAAGAAATACATTTTAATTTGGAATCATTTGAACTCCTTGATATAGGTGAAGGTATGGGTATTCTCTATAGTCAATATATAGAATATGCCCCACCGTTTGATCCGCCAACTCTTGTGATGCAACGTCACAATTCGGGAATATCATATTAATTTGAAGCGTAACTTGGATTTTCGAATCGGACCAGAACAGGTATCTTGCACAACTAGACCCTAAGGGGAACCTGTGTACCAAATTTGAGAAAGATCCATGCAGTAGTTCCTGAGAAATCGCGATAACAAAGTTTCATGGGGAAATCCAAGATGGCCCCCTTGTGGCCATATTGGATTTTCGAATCGAACCAAAAAGGGCATCTTGCATAACTAGACCCCAAGGGGAACCAGTGTACCGAATTTGAGAAAGATCCATGCAGTACTTCCTGAGAAATCACGATAACAAAGTTTCATGGAGGAAATCCAAGGTGGCCGCCTGGTGGCCATACTGGATTTTGGAATCGGACCAGAAAAGCTATCTTGCACAACTAGACCACATGGGGAACCTGTGTAACAAATTTGATATTCGAATCGAACTGAAAAGGGTATCTTGCACAGCTAGACCACAAGGGGAACCTGTGTACCAAATTTGAGAAAGAACCATGCAGTTGTTCCTGAGAAATCGCGATAACAAGATTTCATAGGGAAATCCAAGATGGCCGCCTTGTGGCCATATTGGATTTTTGACTCGAACCGAAAAGGGTATCTTGCACAACTAGACCCCAAGGGGAACCTGTGTACCAAATTTGAGAAAGATCCATACAGTAGTTCCTGAGAAATCGCGATAACAAAGTTTCATGGGGAAATCCAAGATGGCCCCCTTGTGGCCATATTGGATTTTCGAATCGAACCAAAAAGGGCATCTTGCATAACTAGACCCCAAGGTGAACCAGTGTACCGAATTTGAGAAAGAGCCATGCAGTACTTCCTGATAAATCACGATAACAAAGTTTCATGGAGGAAATCCAAGGTGGCCGCCTGGTGGCCATACTGGATTTTGGAATCAGACCAGAAAAGCTATCTTGCACAACTAGACCACATGGGGAACCTGTGTAACATATTGGATTTTCGAATCGAACCGAAAAGGGTATCTTGCACAAATAGACCACAAGGGGAACCTGTGTACCAAATTTGAGAAAGAACCATGCAGTTGTTCCTGAGAAATCGCGATAACAAAGTTCCATGGGGAAATCCAAGATGGCCGCCTAATGGCCACATTGGATTCTCGAATCGGACCAGAAAAGGCATCTTGCACAACCGGACCACAAGGGGAACCTGTGTACCAAATTTGAGATAGATCTACACAGTAGTTCCTGAGAAATCACGATAACAATGTTTCATGGGGAAATCTGAGATGGCCGCCTGGTGGCCATATTGGATTTTCGAATCGGACCGAAAAGGGTGTGTTGCACAACTAGACCACAAGGGGAACCTGTGTACCAAATTTGAGAAAGATCCATGAAGCACTTCCCGAGAAATCACGATAAAGTTTCATGGGGAAATCCAAGATGGCTGCCTGGTGGCCATATTGGATTTTCGAATCGGACCAGAAAAGGTATCTTGCACAACTAGACCCTAAGGGGAACCTGTGTGCCAAATTTGAAAAAGATCCATGCAGTAGTTCCTGAGAAATCGCGATAACAAAGTTTCATGGAGAAATCCAAGATGGCCGCCTTGTGGTCATATTGGATTTTCGAATCGAACCGAGAAGGGTATCTTGCACAACTAGACCCCAAGGGGAACCTGTGTACCAAATTTGAGAAAGATCCATACAGTAGTTCCTGAGAAATCGCGATAACAAGAATTGTTTACGGACGGACTGACTGATGGACGACGGACCACGGACGAAAAGTGATTAGCCCACCATCTTGTGATGGTTCGGATGTTTTGCAAGATTTGAGGTGAATATTCGTTGACAGGCGTCGAGGGGCGGTACTGGAGTACACTGGTGACCACTATCACTCGCGGGGTTAAGACGTCTAGGATATTTACGGCTTACATATCACGATATGTTGTAAAACAGTTGTACATATGTATCACTATATAGGGATGTCAGCCTTGACAGCCTGTTTGTCAGCCTGGACAAATGGTGTATGGGCGTTCAAATCCCATTGCTGACACGATCCGTTGATTTATACCGCGGCATGTGGTAAAACCATTGTATCGCCACAAAGAGGTCATTTTAACCATGATAGCAATAGTTTGTCTGGATGGCCGAGTGGCTTAATGCACAAGTCTCGAGGTCCATGCAATTTTCTTCACAACGAGTACTTGTCTGAACATGCGTCTTACACTTGACAGTCATCATTTGATTGCTAATGTTGAAATAAAAATAAGTCGTTGTGTTGGGTGAGATCTCATGTGATTTTATTCAGTGAATAACAACAACAACAACAACCGTAGAATACCATATACCCGTTACCCTACAGAGAGAGGTAACTTCACCAGGGTAGACAGACTGATAATCCCCTACTCACATGACGCCCGATGACGGAGCCAGGAGTCTCCTTTGGTAAAATCCCGCTGTCTATCACCCCTCTTGTTCTCGGTAAAGCGTTCCACTTCCGGTTGCGCATGAGCATTCCACCCATCGAAGTCCGACCGCGACAATTTCAGACTCAACCAATTGCGCATTCAAGCGACTTTGCGCTTTCTCTGCTACTCATGACGTTACCTTCAGGTGACCTATTCTCTCCCTCTAAGATCCACCCCAAGGTCCATTGTTCAGATACCCGCCCCTGGGAGTAAGTGAGTGAGTAGGATTTCACGTCGTTTTCAACAATGTTTCAGTCATATCACGACGGTACCTACATATGCCAGGACACGAGAGTGCCCACCGTTACTATTGTCCTGAACACTGTATAGCGGTAAATCGGTTTCTAGTCCAATGTGTGCATCGGAAAATGCGATTTTCCTACGATTGAGCCAGAGTGTGCATGACATCACTGGTTAGTCCAGTCCTATTCCACGCTACAGGAGCTTCAATACGGCACCTACACGCCACATTTGGACCAAGGATGGCTCATAGATCGCCCAAAATGTCTCGTGTGCAACCGAACATGCCCTTTCTCTATTAGTCCTCGGTCAACATGAAACATACCCAGTATTATTCTACACCAAGAGAGCTTCAATACGACACCCTACTCGCAAAATTGATCCAAGGATGGCTCATACATCGAACAAATAGGACATAGTCTCATGCACACCCGAATATGTGCACCATCGAGACCTCACCAGCCACTTGTGGACAACACCCTGTCTTATTCTACACGTCAAGAGCTTCAATACGTCATCTTGTATGTTACGATTGGACACATGGTGACCTATATCTCGCCCAAACACGCCCATGAGCATGACAACATGCCCATTCTCCTTTAATCCCCGAGTGCGCATGCGCACCAGGTCGTTACCGATCCACATGGACCGCACGCCAGTTCTAGTCTAAACTACTGTTTCAATATAACATAATGCACAAAACATTTGAACACCTAGTTCTGTTTTACACGCCGGGTCACAACCCACATTGACGCAAACCTTCTCACCCGAATTGCGCTTTCTCTAGTACCGCTGACGGCACCCAGTCTTCTCAAAAGTCACTCCTAGTTGCGATAGAGTCACTCCTTGATCCTATCCAACGTGGTCACGTGATCCCAATATCGTGTACATACTATAAAAAAGACAAAGTCTGGCTGCAAGACGTGGACACTAACTTGAAATAAACGAACAGTACCTGATTGGCGTTCGGGATTGTCTGAGCCTTTCGCACGGCCGGGCTGATGCACATTGCAAAACCGTGTACCTACTTGATATACACGACCATGACTTGTCAGTCAAGGGTCCATGATTGATAGATTAGGATACTAAAAAAGCCACCGGAGGCCTACTCAATTTACAGTACAGATTGAGTACGTAAAGGTCACGGACGTGTTGTATTATATCATCGCACATATCATGAACACGACCTTTCTGCACTAATGCACCGTAATTCGATATGTATATGTGTATTTTGAATGAATGTAGGCACCGACACAGAGTTCGTGGAAATAAACTCATTTACTGAAAGTGTTTATGGAGACAAGATTCCTGGTAGACCCTCCATTTCCCATATTCCTCGAAAAATAGAGCTTCTGTAATAACAAAGCTTACATTTAATGGAGTGAATGAGTGAGTAAGTGGTAGGGTCCAACGTCGTTTTCAACCTTGTTTCAGTCACATCACGATGGTGCCTACATGTACCAGAACACGAGAGTGCTCACAGTTCCTATTACCCTGGACACTGATCAGCCCAGCCGGTACAGCACCCGGTCACCCATCCAAGTATTGACCGAGCTTAACGTTGCTTAACTTCGGTGATCTGACGAGAACCGGTGTGTCCACAGGCCCGCAAAACAAGAGTTTTGGGGGGTGTGGGCGGTGGTATTAGGGTGAAGTGTCGAAATATGGGGTCTCTATATATAACCCCATGCTTTATATAAATCAACATAAAGGTGAGAAACGGACTTTGGGTGAATCGAGAAATAAACGGTTTACCGCCAAACAAAATACATCAGCATATTCTACAAGTATCACTTTATATATTCCCGTCGTCAAATTAGTAAATTTGTGCAATTTTTTACCTTTGCCGGGCGATTCAAAATCCAACGTTAGTGTCCATTCATCTAGGAACAGTTAGATTATGGCGGGCTTCGTTCTCAGTTCTGATTGGTCAGTCGAGACACGCCTCCGGCAAAAGAGGTCACGCATTGAACAGCTGTCTCGACTGACCAATCAGAATTGAGAACGAAGCCCGCCATAATCTAACTGTTCCTAGATGAATGGACACTAACGTTGGATTTTGAATCGCCCCGCAAAGGTAAAAAATTGCACAAATTTACTAATTTGACGACGGGAATATATAAAGTGATACTTGTAGAATATGCTGATGTATTTTGTTTGGCGGTAAACCGTTTATTTCTCGATTCAGCCAAAGTGCGTTTCTCACCTTTATGTTGATTTATATAAAGCATGGGGTTATATATTGAGACCCCATATTTCGACACTTCACCCTAATACCACCGCCCACACCCCCCAAAACTCTTGTTTTGCGGGCCTGTGGGTGTGTCCAACGCTATAGGAACAATATACATACCATTTCAGTATAATCTGTTGGGAGGAGATGCTATTGGATTTTGGGAACAGAATGCAGAATCAAATATTCCCAACTGGATAGGGCAGAGAAAACTCTACCTTAATATATGCCATGAAGGCATAGAACATTTTACCTGATGACAGTACGACAGTGCGACAGTCCGAGTCAGTCCAATTTACCTTAATATATACTGTATAGAGATATAGAGAATATAGAGATCAGGCAGAGAAAAACGTACAGATCGGCAGTCCGAGTGATCGAATTTTATAGCGGGGCGAATTACAAGCGTCTAGTCCGTCATTCATAATCCAGCCGTCGTCCATTAGACCTATTCCATATTCCACATAACAGTATTAGCACCAAATTCAAAAAGACAATCATAGTAAATTAAACTCTACCTTAATTTATACCGTGAGGAGATCGCGGAGACAAAAACTTACCTTTTGACAGCACGACTGTCCGATAGATCGAATTTGTATGTACAAAAAACTCTAATGTACATTGCGAAGGTATGGAGGAGAGAAAACTTACCTCACGAAAGTGCGACAGTGCGACAGTTCGAGTCATCGAATTTTATAAAGGGGAGGAAACTCTACCTTAATTTATACCGGGAAGAGATCGCGGAGAGAAAACATTACTTTGTGACAGTAATGACAGTTCGACAGATAGAATTTGATAGAGGGAAGACAACTTTAATTTATATTGCGAAGGTATGGAGGGGAGAAGACTTATCTCGCGACAGTCCGAGTCATCGAATGTATAGAGGGGAGGAAACTCTCCCTTAATTTATGCCGAGAAAAAATGGCAGAGAGAAAAACGTACCTTCGCAATATACATTAGAGTAGAGTTTTTTCTCCTCTGTCAAATTCGATCTGTTGGACTGACGTACTGTCAAAAGGTGAGTTTTTCTCCCTGCCATCTCTTCCATTGATAAAGTTCGATGAATCAGACTGTCGGACTGTCGTGAGGTAAGTTTTCTCTCATCCATAACTTTGCAATATACATAAGAGTTCTCTCCCCTCTATCAAATTCGGTCTGTCCAACTGTCGCACTATCAAAAGGTAAGTTTTTCTCTCCGCAATTTCTTCTCGGTATTAAGGTAGAGTTTCCTCCCCTTTATAAAGTTCGATGACTCGGACTGTCGCACTGTCGAACTGTCGTGAGGTAAGTTTTCTCTCGTCTATATCTTTCTCTCCAAATTTGATCAGTCGGACTGTCGACTGTCAAAAGGTAAGTTTCTCTCTCTACGATCTCTTCACAGTATATATCAAGGTAGAGCTTTATTCACCTCTGTGAAATTTGAGTTTTTCCCCTCTATTAAACGTGGACTATACAAAAGGTAAGTTTTTCTCTCCCTTCTGTAGACATTTATTTAATCCCTTCAAACTATATACATATACTTGAGGAAGGGGAGATTTAGATTTGGGAACTGGAGGCACGGAGGATCAATAACATGTAGTCCACGTTTAATAGAGGGGAAAAACTCAAATTCGGTCAAAGTTCGATGGTTGAGACTGTCGCACTGTCGGACTTTCATAAGGTAATTTTTATCTCATCCGTATCTTTGTAATATACATTAGAGTGGAGTTTTCTCTCGTCTATCAAATTCGACATGTCGGACTGTGGTACCGTTTAATTAATATTCTTTAGCTCTTATATAAGTTAAGTTTTTCTCTCCTTTCTGTAGGCATTGATTTAATCCCTTCAAACTATATACATATAATTGGGGAAGGGGATATTTAGATTTGGGAACTGGGGGCATGAAGTATCAACCATATGTGGTGTAAAGTTCGATGATTCGGACTGTCGGACTGTGAGACTGTCATGAGGTAAGTTTTCTCTCATCCATATCTTCGTAATATACATTAAGGTAGAGCTTTTTCCCCTTTATCAAATTCGATCTGTCGAACTGTCGTACTGTCAAAAGGTAAATTTCTTTTTCTGCGATCTCTTCACGGTATATATTTAAGTGAAGCTTTATTAATGTAGAGTTTTCTCCCCTCTATGGAATTTGGGTTTTCTCCCCTCTATCAAACGCGGACTTTACTGTCAAAAGGTTAGTTTTTCTTTCCCTTTTGAGACATTGATTTAATCCCTTCAAACTATATACATATACTTGGGGAAGAGGAGAATTAGATTTGGGAACTGGGGGCATGGAGGCTCAATCAGATTCTTGTGGACTTAAAATGGTAATCCGAGCTTCCTATGACCTTTCAGCCACACGACGGATACTTTCTGGCAGATTTTCTGGCTGAGGTCAGAGTTCTCTCATAGACTGTTACACTCTCTGTTAAATCAAGACAGAAGGGTCCATTACTATAGGCTAAGTTCTCTCACTCCAAAGAGGGCATAATGGGAGATCGACCACATCCCAGTAAAAATTATTTATCACAAGAGCGATTGTGAACTCCAGAAGATAAACTGTAAGTTACTTCATAAAGAAAATATATTCTTTAGCTCTAATAAATACTACCATTTTTGGGTATAGAAAATTTGGAACATTTGCTGGAAAATTGCGTGGAAAAGGATTGAGCTCCAGGGAGTTAAAACTGTAATATGTACATTTAGCGTGTAAGCTTCACCCATATATTCATTTTGGTTACGTTTACTCACATTTTAGAATGTACCCGGCTGAAAATAAATTCGCTTTTAAAGAACACGTCTCAATAATCATAAATAGAACCATTTTCCCATTTTGGTCAAGAAATAATGTTCTCGGCTGTTGCGCCTTGCAGAATCACACATCGGATAAAAACATTTATAAAGTATTTTCGTCGGTTCAAATGTCGGATGAGTTATTCGTTAAAGTGAAGCGTTTCTGCAATTCTGAAAACTGTTGATTTTGTCCGTGAGAAGACGTCTCCAATATCAATATTTTCTGGGAAGATCGGAACA
This sequence comes from Hanleya hanleyi, assembly GCA_036873755.1. Classification (NCBI taxonomy): domain Eukaryota; kingdom Metazoa; phylum Mollusca; class Polyplacophora; order Lepidopleurida; family Hanleyidae; genus Hanleya; species Hanleya hanleyi. Next base: position 16,774 of record JAVTVY010045015.1, read on the forward strand.
GTCGAATATTTATAGATCCTCATATAGTACTTGAGAGGAACGATGACTGACAGTCATCGACCAATTCTTTTGAAAGAGAATCTAAGCCTATACCAGTCCAAGCATTTCTTCATTTTTCATATAAAGAATACTCCGGTATAGAACAGATCAAGAGTCGACTTTACGAACGGTTTAATAGCGTAAGATGTAGGCCTATCCCTATCGCAGAACTCCCATGACGAAGTCAACATGAAGTGGATCGGTACCTATTTTAGCACGGTCACGTTGACTTATCTGGACATATAGAGATTAGGCTTGCAAGCCATTGACTTTGATCGACAATGCATTTCAATAAAATTGCAAGACAGGGAGAAATGAAAACCATTAAAACACGTTAATATAATTTTTCAGCGCTATTTCGTTCGCTCACTCACAAATTATGGCTACATTTTATATTGTTCATAGTCATGAATTAGACCTCCATTTTTTCAATTGATCACATCGAGCTTCACAAATTCGATGACAAGACATTATATTGATGTCCGTTAAAATAGACTCGCTAGATATGTTCAGGTTCTGTTGATATGACGTATACGATGAACGCATACGACCAAAAGCCACTTTCAGTATACCTACGTGACCAGCCTCAATCGTCTGTAAGAGACACAACAACTACCACCACGCGCCGCATTTGACAATGACCTACAAGACGATTTTTCACCCGAGATCACCTACACCGGAATCCAGCATGTGTAGACCCTGGCGATTTTCTTATCTATTATAACAATTTAGGCGTCAGCTCTTCCTCGAGGCGACGGAGAAGACGTTTCAGTACTACAAGATGCCAATGCCCTGCATCGCTCATGCCAACGGGGCAGATGGGTTGCCCCGTGGTTGCTCGACGATGATCGATTCATGGTACAACGTTTCATGAAATATGAAGCGCAAAAATGGCCCGATTTGGAAGGTCAGAGCGCGACATCACCATCCGTCATCAAGCGAATGATACGAAAAAAGCGGATCGGCGATGTTCGCTTCATGCGGATGTCTTTGCAGCCATCGATCAAAAACCTACCGTGTTCCAATTTCACGGGGGTCTGGTTGTCTACTGGCACACGATGTGAAATAGGCGACGGGTTTTGAAGATTTAAGCTCATGTATATTTTATTAATATTGAATATATTCGATAATCATTATATCATCATAGGGATATTATTGAATTGACAGATGATCATTTTCAGTTTATATCAATGCATGCATGTTAGAATGTTTGATTTAGGAGGCGTGCCACCTGGCTTGGCCAGTCCATAGTTTTAGATGACGCTTGTATGTGGGCATCACTTCCCGCCATTTTCAGAAATAGTCCACATCACAGTAGGCATTGTTTGCGATACTGAAATAATTACTGTCTTCGAGAGCTTGCGACGCGGTTCTCGTTTTAGATCAGCACGGCTCGCAACCCTTGGAGCTGGCGTCAACTGCTTGCATGTACGGGAGTAGTTTCGTGACTGTCGTGCCACTTTGACCCGTGACTTCATCGCGCATACGCACTCTCTTTGCGCATTGTGTCATGGGGTATCAAATGAAAGCTGTCACACCATATAGCGATCACCACCACTGTCGTCATAATGCATTGACGCCCTCAACGTCCGTTTAAACCCAATGGTGAGTGAGATCCCCTAGACATCCTCGTCCCAGCGCACGTTTTCTTCACTTAGCATCACAGTTCGAACTACAGGAACTATTAGCCGTATAGAGTACGATGCCTAGACATACGCCCTTCACAACACGCCTATAGGACATACCTATCCTCATACCATTCGGTCATTTTGTTGGGCATTGGACACGCTAAATGACCTATGTTCGCGAGACAATAATAAATTACCTCCTGGCCCTATGCTATAGTGGCCAGGTACAACAAACAAGATAAAACATATACATTGTAAGGATCATTGTGATAGACACGCTCAGAACTGGAAGGGGCCACGTATGTTTAGATGGGTAAATGGCCCCAGAACGGTAGAAGTGCCAAAAATAAAATATTGCGTATACAAGAAATTGTTCAATTGGCATGAATGTATACTCAGAAAAGTTTCAAGGCACTGAGTCTCATCATTCTCGAATAACACGGACGTGAAGTAGTGCATTCGTGCAAAATCGCCAATTTTGAGGCGAAAACAACTTCATATTTCTTTCTATAAATATATGAAGATAAACGATAACCAGAACAAGCTTGATACAGCCTACCCGCTGTTCGAATACGTAAGTAGTATATAGCCGTGATTACAGACCTCATTGACCTACTTTTTTGTTCCCCCCGGGTAAAATTTGTGGCGGAACTGTGGCGGCTCTCGTCCAATCAGAAGCGAGTATTTCAAATCCGTCACAGAGCTCTCGTCCAATCAAAAGCGAGTATTTCAAATTGACCAAAAAGCTACCTCCAACACAGGAGAGTTCCAATTTTTCCAGGTCAAAAATAGTTCCATGTATTCATCCGCGGTGATGCGGTTTTGGCGGTGATTCGGTCTCTGGAAAAAGCTTCCGCGGAGAAAAAGTAGTCCCTAGATAAAATGGTCCGATGGGGTCGAGTGAGGTATGAAAGTGAAGCATTCGTGAAGGGGCATCAGATGGGCTGGATGCGGGGTTGAAATATCGGCATTCTGCGCATGCGCGGTGGCCCAAGGGTATGAAAATAGGCGTTTTGGAGCTAGGGGAGCCACTAATGGTCCAATGGGGTCGAGTGAGGTATCAAAGTGAAGCATTCGTGAAGGGGCATCTGACGGGCTGGGTGTGGGGTTGAAATATCGGCATTCTGCGCATGCGCGGTGGCCCAAGGGTATGGAAATAGACGTTTTGGAGCTAGGGGAGCTACTAATGGTCCAATGGGGTCGAGTGATGTATCAAAGTGAAGCATTCGTGAAGGGGCATCTGATGGGCTGGGTGTGGGATTGAAATATCGGCATTCTGCGTATGCGCGGTGGCCAAAGGGTATGAAAATAGACGTTTTGGAGCTAGGGGAGCCCCTAATGGTCCAATGGAGTTGTATGAGGTATCAAAGTGAAGCATTCGTGAAGGGGCATCCAGTCATGGGTGGGTGCATGTAAAATTTTTCCTGAAAAAAAAAACCGGAACACGGACTTTATCGAAAAATCCGGCAAAATGCCTATATGGGGTATGGGGGTATATAGGTCGCCGGGCTTAACGGGGCTTGCCTATCAATAGAGTTATCTCCCCTAGTTCCAGGGTGGGTGTATGTAAAATTTTTCCTGAAAAAATACGGAACACGGACTTTATCCTAAATTACGGGAAAATGCCTATATGGAGTATGGGGGGTATAGGACCATCCTGGGAAACCTACTTCTCGACATTTGCGGTATAGGTTGTGGGGTCTCGTTTTCTTAGTCTCGTCAAGACAAACATGATAGGAAGTGTCCCGGAGCGAATCGGTGAAATTTTTGAAAAAGTTCGAGGAGCCCCATATAGACCCGTATAGTCCCATACTGGGGTATAGGACCAATGTTTGTCCCCTGGGAAACCTACTTCTATACATTTGCGGTAGGGTTGTTTGGATTTGTTTTTCACGTCTCGTCATTTAGAACATGATAGGAAGTGTCCCGGAGCGAAACGGTGAATTTTTTGAAAAAAGTCACCGCGGCCTGGGTAGGCCCATAGGCCTATACTGCATGGCTATGGGTGTATAGGTCCATACGGGGTGGACGTTTTGGAGTCTAGGTGGGCCACTAATGGTCCAATGGGGTCGAATGAGGTCTTATTGTGAAGCTCTCATGCGTCCTGGAAGGTGTCATGTTGTAGCTCTCGG
>JAVTVY010045016.1:0-20434 GCA_036873755.1 Hanleya hanleyi
GTGCCTTGACATTGGTGAGAGGACGGTCGGGATTGTTTTTCAGCAATGTGCGTAATCTAATATGGCCGCCGTCAGCCATATTGTATTATAAGCAGTTGAATCTTAGATTTTCTTGTCATGACAATAACTCGTGAAAGATTTAACCGATCAACTTCAAACTTGGGGTGTGCCTTGCCATTGGTGAGAGGACGGTCGGGATTGTTTTTCAGCAATGTGCGTAATCTAATATGGCCGCCGTCAGCCATATTGTATTATAAGCAGTTGAATCTTAGATTTTCTTGTCATGACAATAACTCGTGAACGATTTAACCGATGAACTTCAAATTTGGGGTGTGCCTTCACATTGGTTAGTGGACGGTTAGAATTGTTTTTCAGCGATGTGTGTAATCTAATATGGCCGTCGTCAGCCATATTGGATTATAAGCAGTTGTATCTTGTCCGGACAATAACTCGAGAACGATTCAACCGATATACTTCATATGTGGGAGTGACTTGACATTGCTGAGAGGATGATTAGGATTGTTTTTCAATGACAAACGCTATATAGACGATCACCAAACGCTATATAGACGATCTTTTCGCTGTGGATAATCGCTATATAAATGACGCAGTGAAGGATATATATCCACCTTCACTGGATTTGAAGGAAACTACAGATAGCCCTACAGGCACATCTTATTTAGATCTCTATCTCTATAAAAAATGAAGCGGGCATTCTCTCTCGTCGACTTTATGACAAAAGAGATGATTACAATTTCGACATCGTAAACTATCCCTTTCTGGATAGTAATATTCCAGTGGGACCTGCATATGGCGTATACATATCTCGCTTAGTAGCATTTGCTAGATCCTGTGTTAAATGTGATGATTTTAATCAACGTCACAAAACATTGTTGCAGAAACTTATAAAACAGGGCTATTCCACCAAGCGCCTCCACTCAAAGTTTCTCAAATTTGGCGATACATATCGCATGCTGATAGCAAAATACGAACGTAGCGTGCAAGATCTATGGCGCTACGTTTCGTAACTTGTGTCTAATTCCGCTTAACCCGGGGCTAGGGGCCGTATGAACCCATGTACTTCAAGATCCTCATGGTACTCATATGAACAGTCACAATCAAAGCGTGACTGAGATACATCTTTTTTTTAGATGACGACTTTACAACGAATATTATGGATTAAGAATACTGATCAGCGATACGGATTTGATATTTTTGGAACATCATGATGTCTTGCCGGCATCATTGAAAACTGTTGACCGCTTCTCTCTTGCAGGAAACAAGCCTATGTTTATGTATACTATGATTGTCTTTTTGAATTTGGTGCTAATACTGTTATGTGGAAAATGGAATAGGTCTTTGGATTATGGACGCGGATATTCTCTAATGGACGACGGCTGGATTATGAATGACGGACTAGACGCTTGTAATTAATCCAATATGGCCACCATCAGCCATACTGGATTTCATTGGAGTTTAAGCAGTTTGATCTTGTCCGGACAATAACTGGAGTACGATTCAACTGATCTTCTTCAAACTTGGGGAGTGCCTTGACATCGGTGAGAGGACGGTTGGGATTGTTCTTCAGCAATGTGCATAATCCAATATGGCCACCGTCAGCCATATTGGATTATAAGCGGTTGGATCTTAGATTTTCTTGTCCGGACAATAACTCGTGAACGATTTAACCGATCAATTTCAAACTTGGGGTGTGCCTTGACATTGGTGAGAGGACGGTTGGGATTGTTTTTCAGCAATGTGCGTAGTCTAATATGGCCGCCGTTAGCCATATTGGATTATAAGCAGTTGGATCTTGTCCAGGCAATAACTCGAGAACGATTCAACCGATCTACTTCATACTTGGGGAGTGCCTTGACATTGTTGAGAGGAGAATTAGGATTGTTTTTCAAGGACGTGCTTAATCCAATATGGCCACCATCAGCCATACTGGATTTCATTGGATTTTAAGCAGTTTGATCTTGTCCGGACAATAGCTGGATACGATTCAACTGATCTAATTCAAACTTGGGGAGTCCCTTGACCTTGGTGAGATCCCGGTTAGGATTGTGTTTCATGAACGAGCATAATCCAATTTGGCTGCCATCTACCACCGATATTGGATTATGTTGCATTTCAAGCAGTTGCATCTTATCTGGACAACAACTCTAGAATAATTCAACTGATCGACTTCAAACTTGCAGTTGGCTTCACATTAGTGAGAGGACAGTTGTCATTACTTTTCAATTACCTGTGTAATCCAAGACGGCCACCATCAGTCATCTTAGATTTTCGGCATTTAGATCTTGTCTGGACAATAACTCTAGAACGATTCAGCCAATCTAATTCAAACTTGGGAAGTGCATGGACATTGGTGAGAGGGCAGTTGGTATTATGTTTTATGGATGTGCATAATCCAATATGGGTGCCATGCGCTGTATTAGATTATGTTAAGTTCATCAGCGATATCTCCATTTTCAAATGGCCATGGCCCCCGCAGCAGCCGCGCCAGTTATGGTGGATGTAATCCACCATCACTGGTGCTGCTAGCGGGAGACATGTACCTCTATGCTCGATTTTTGTAATCTGTACTGGCGCTACTAAACATATATACGAACGAGTCCCACTTATTCTCGGATTTCATAGACACATCTGCCTCCTATCTCAGTTTCCATGTTAGAGTTGGATTTGGGGACCTCGGTTTAGACTTAGCGTTTTAGAGATAGTGTAAAGGTTGGAGAGAATGTTTTGAAGCATAAAGGGGGAGATAACCCGTCCAGAGGGCATTGATGGCTCGATGCTCCGGAGCTTTCCAGAACTATTCAGAGATAAAAAAAAGAGCCTTCTTCTATCTCTTTAAATTAGAGAATTCCTCCTTAAATAGGAACCTATGCGGGACCGAGAAGGATTTTCATGGACGTCTTACAGGATCCACTAGTACAAATTAACCTAACTACCCTGTAACCCCAATCTCGATATATATGACTCGGCGAACGCCCCTGTTCCAAGGCATTCCATGATGAAATTAGTAGTCTCAAACCACATACTCAATGACAGAAACGTCTAACGTAAAAAACTCAGTACATAATGGAGTCTTTGAACAAGCCAATATAATATGGGAACATGGAAAGAAATTTGCCATCATATGACTCGGTGAACGCCCCTGTTCCAAGGCATTCCATGATGAAATTAGTAGTCTCAAACCACATACTCAATGACAGAAACGTCTAACGTGAAAAACTCAGTACGTAATGGATTTCTTTGAACAAGCCAATATAATATGGGAACATGGGAAGAAACTTACAAACAAGCAGTGAAAGAAGAGCCAGGATGGAATTTAACTCTACGATATTTGCTTCAACCCTCTGTCGGAATTCCGTCAAAGAATCGGTCTGTGTCGGAACACAGAGAAAAAATTCCTTAAAAATTTAAGGAATATTCCCCGACTATTACACCAGCGGAATGTTCCTCAACATAACTAAGGAATATTTCTTACCATGTTAAGAAATTTCCTTAACATGTTGCAGAATATTCTTTATTGAATTTTAAGGAATATTCCACTGGTGTAATAGTCGGGGAATATTCCTTAAATTTTAAAGATTTTTTTTCAGTGTATTTTCCCGTCGTACCTATCTGAATTTCGTCATGGATAGAGATATTCGTACGAGTCATTATGGCGCATAGTTAAATTTATGAAATTGGGACAAATGGCTAATTGCATTATTTTCATTCGCTTGTAAGAAGTCCAATGACACGAGGAGAAGGACGTGGTCAACATTTTCTAAGGGAGAGTCTCGATAAAATTTGGGTAACAAAGCAGTACCGATAAAATTGAAGCTGGGCTAAGTGGAGAGGGTGGGTCCATTTTTTACCGAAATAGGTTATCTTAAGATACATGTTTCTGAAATTGTCAAATAAGCGCATAAAGAACCACTGATCAGATGGAACATATAAATATTGCCCTTTCTCTATTTCCAAAGTTTGGATACTCAGTCTGAGGTTGGTCAGTGACCTCCTGAACTTTGTACGGTGGTATTACGGTGAAGTGTCGAAATATGGGGTCTCTATATATAAACCCATGCTTTATATAAAATCACAACAAGGTGTGAAACGCACTTTGGGTGAATCGAGAAACAATCAGCATATTATACAAGTATCACTTGCAATGTTTTACCTTTGCCCAGCGAATCAAAATCCAACGTAACTGTCCATCCATCCCGGAACACCAAGATTATGGCGGGCTTCGTTCTCAGTTCTGATTGGTCAGTCGCGACACGCCTCCGACAAAGAGGTCACACACTGATCAGCTGCCGTAATACCACCGTCCACACCCCCTCAAAACTCTTGTTTTGCGGGTCTCTGTTTGGAAGCCTGGTAAATTGAGTCGGAATGAGATTGTTGCAGTTTCTTTCAGTATTTAACCATGTTCATTAGAATTCTGAAAACCATGGGGTGCATATCAAGTTCAGTCAAACAACCAAGATTGCTAACATGACCATTTAGACATTTTCTAAAGATGTCAGATCTTCTGTTTAGTAGAGATTGACCCCAAACCTCAGAAGCAAAAGAGCAAATAGGTTCATTGACCGCATGGTACAATTTCATTTAGGGTTGTAGCTGGCAGAGAATTATTGTAGAGAAGTACATAAATTTATGTGAAGTACGTGAATTTAGAAGTACGTGTTACTCTGGCCTTCAGATCAGATATAGCCAACTTAAAGTTACCCTGACAATGAAAATGTATGTCAAAATAATTGTAGGGTTCGACTTTATGTATTTCACAGTCAACCATATAAAATACATAATTTTGAAGACAAAGACAAACTCACCGTTTTCCCCATCCAGAAATACCAACATTCATTCAAATTTTCATCTCTTAAGACCATAACGTTCGACTGGTGCACGGTTCCTCAGCAAGAGAAGGCAGGATAGAAGTTTACCATTCAGGCCAGTGGGGTACAGTTTGTGACGATTCTTTCAGTTCCTTGTCGGCCAAAGTTGTCTGCAGATCGCTGGGATTTAGCGGGTAAGTCCGAGAAGATGTTTTTCTGACTGACATGACTGTTTGGTATTCTTGGAAGCAGGACACTTACCCCCACAAACCATTCCCCCCGTCACTCCCCAAACACATCCTGCTCCCCCACATTTTGAGTCACTTCCCCAGTTCTGCCATTTCCCCCCTAAAAAATATGATATTCTATGGTACACATATGCAAACTCGGCATTACTTGCCAAACAATAATTTGTTATTTGAGATATAAAACATATTGCATGTCTAGTTACATATTATATGCGAGTCATGTTGTGAGGCAATTTGTTTTCAAATATGAAGCTGTAGGCCTATCTACTAATGTTAGTGATTAATCCCACTGATTAATCCCAACAACCATAATGTTCTTTTGTGAGGCAATTTCTTTGAAGTGCTTCTGTAAGATGCTCTTTTGCGAGGGAATTTCCTTGAAGTGCTTCTGTAAGAAGTTCTCCTGTAGAGAGAACAAATATTGTTTTATTTGCTTGTTTTTGTAAAACAATTGATCAGTGATCAGCCATTTGTGGAATAGCATGTATCAACACCATCATAACGGTTTTGTGTATGGGGCAAGCCAAAGTGCTTTTTATTCAAGAATATCCGATATCGGAAATTCATGTCCTTCAATTTCCGATATCCTAAATTGAATTCTCGATATCGGAAAATCAATATTATCAATTCGAATATGAGCAATTCTAATTTCCGATATCTTTCGTGTGGTTTTTCCTTTCATTATAAGCACGTCTTAATGATACCACTCACCCATGGTAATATATGTCGCGATACATACTTACGTACATACATGTATATACATACATAAAATACATACATGTACATACATACATAAAATACACACATGTACATACATATTAACACATTCACATACATGTATGTGCAGATCTGCACATCTATACGTGTATTATTCTTTGTTATTCAGTATTTCGCGCAATGGTAATAGATAGTGTGATAAATCCAATGTTTCCTCCTGCTAACTTTCTACAAAAAAATGCCACTCCTCTGACACAGCATACACACCTAACAGTGTACAAATTTGGCCATACAGGTCTCATGCTGATAGCAAAATAAGAGCGTAGCGTGCAGAATCTATGGTCCCTCGTTTCGTAACTTGCGTCTGATTCCGCTTAACCATGGGCTAGGGGCCGTATAAACCCATGCATTTCACTATCCTCATGGTGTTCAAAAGAACAAGCACAATCAAAGCGTGACTGGTATACATCGTACTGGACAACGACTTTACATCGTAAATCATATGGATTAAGATTACTGATGAGCGATGCGGATTTGATATTGTTGGAACATCATGATTCTTGCCGGCATCATTGGAAAGTGTTGAAGGCTTCTCTCTGGCAGGAAACTAGTTTTATGTAGAGTATGATTTTTTACCCCTCGGCCAAATTTGGCCTAGGGGTATTGTCGTCATCATGTGCGGCTGTCCGTACGTCCGTACGTCTGTACGTCCGTACGTCCGTCCGTCCGTTACCGCGATATCTACAGAACCGTTTCATGCATGGCAACCAAACTTGGTACATCTATTTATCTTCACGTAAATCAGAAGCCTATCGAAAATGAGTCATCTCGGACAATATTTTGCAGAGTTATGCCCCTTTTTACAAATAAAAATCCATTTATGATTTGTTATTGTGATAATTTCAGAACCGTTCCATATACAACATCCTAACGTGATACAGTTGTTTCTCTTGACCTGAACTAGGTGCCTATCAAAAATGAGTCGTGTCGGAAAGTATTTCGCAGAGTTACGCCCCTTGTCTAATAAAATCCGTTACCGCGATATCTACAGAACCGTTTCATGCATGGCAACCAAACTTGTTACATCTATTTATCTTCACGTAAATCAGAAGCCTATCGAAAATGAGTCATCTCGGACAATATTTTGCAGAGTTATGCCCCTTTTTACAAATAAAAATCCATTTATGATTTGTTATTGTGATAATTTCAGAACCGTTCCATATACAACATCCTAACGTGATACAGTTGTTTCTCTTGACCTGAACTAGGTGCCTATCAAAAATGAGTCGTGTCGGAAAGTATTTCGCAGAGTTATGCCCCTGGTCTAATAAAATCCGTTACCGCGATATCTACAGAACCGTTTCATGCATGGCAACCAAACTTGTCACATCTATTTATCTTCACGTAAGTCAGAAGCCTATCGAAAATGAGTCATCTCGGACAATATTTTGCAGAGTTATGCCCCTTTTTACAAATAAAAATCCATTTATGATTTGTTGTTGTGATAATTTCAGAACCGTTCCATATACAACATCCTAACGTGATACAGTTGTTTCTCTTGACCTAGATGCCGATCGAAAATGAGTCGTGTCAGAAAGTATTTTGCAGAGTTATGCCCCTTGTCTAACAAAATCCACTAATTCCTATGTTAAGTTTGCATATTATTTCTATTATCATGTTAGTATACTATCACATTTATTTATTGATTGGATGACTGATTTATTCATTTATTCTCTTAGACAATGCAAAGAATGCTTGCAAATCTGTTTTGAAATGACATACATGTGCCATTTAGTATACATGTACTGTATTTATCTAGCCATGTGTACTGTTGTTTTGGTGAGACATCGATACAGCTCTTTCAATTTATTCAAGAAACAAATTAATTTAAGGGGAGGAAAACTTTTTTTTTTTCAAAGAAAGTACACTTACAATACCATGGGTAAATATTTCTTCCCACAAGCCAATCAATTGGTAGAGACACCCTTATTATAATAGCTGGGGTTCAGAGCCGAGGGGTTTGGATAGCGCAGCTTCATGTTTTAATTTGATGCTAATGCTGTTATATGGATTAAGTCTTTGGATTATGGATGAGTATATTTTAAATAGACGGCGGCTAAATATTGAATGACGAACTAGACGCTTGTATATTAGAGATTTTTCTCTCCATATACATATAGGCTAGATCTCTTTAAATTTCTTTCCCAAGCTCAATCTCAGTAAACTCAGATATAATATCACGGAACATTCCCCTGATGTACCATCTTGGTTTACCTATATTGTCCCAAGCTTAGCGAACTCTGGTCTGTTCCATCCGCTATATACTGTAATTGTTTATTAGGTAGTTCGAATATTCCCTTCATCATAACTTCTGACGAGATTTTGAGTCTTGCGTTTATTTTTAGTGCTTCGATCAGTATGATTTCACGCATCGCAAGACCGTTCGAGAGTCAGTTCCTAATATTTTGCCGTTGCGGGGATATACGACTGATACACAAAAATGTCAGGAATGCACCAAATTAAAAGAGTCACAAATACAACCTTCACGCGTATGATGCTGTTAAAGATATGTACGGATCACGTATTGTCACATAATTACATGGTGAATCACACATGTGTCTTACATCTCAAGTTTATGATTCACACCCTTGAATCAAGATTTGTCACCTGGCTAATGAAATACTTGATGTATGTGACAAATGTACGATTTACGGGTAATAACCGTGTATGGCAATTAAAGGAAGGCCTCAAATGACACTGTGGACTAAATCTCGTGCCTAACGTGTTAGGAGTTACTGTGGTCGGTATTTGACCTTATGGACGACGGTTGAATATTGAATGTCGGCTCTGACGCTTGCTATTGTATGCCAGACACATCGCGTCCATCTAATGCATTCACAGGGGCTTGTTGTTGGTCGGTTATTAATTATGATATTATTTATATATACTCTCCTCCTACCTTATTTACAGTAGGAGGACAGTATATATAAATATGAATATCATAATTAATAACCGACCAACTACGTGAATGCATTCGCTCACAAAATTTGATTTTTTAATTTTTGGTTTCTCCACTGGCCTGGATCTTTGACCATTTGACCTCAATAGGTTTCTTCAGCGTGAGGTATCAGAATCTACATCATTTGACCGGAGTAATAGTGCAATGTTTTCAATAAATCCTTTGAGAGTGCCATTATTGGAACTTTGACAAATTTCTGGACCTGGCATGTCATCTCTCACTGATGTATCAACTCAAATAATTTTGATGACTTTCTTGGTTTTGGGCAGCACTGACCTTGATTTTTGACATACTAACCTTACTAACACGAGAATCCTTAGTCAATCCGGGTCTGCTAAGCTGAACATGTGCAGGAGGGAAGGCTTGTATTGTATTTCGCCTCGTTTCGTCAGATTTTCTCACTGATGGAGACAGTTTTGTAACAACAACAACGATGAGGAAATCTGACGAAGCGAGGCCAAATACAATACCCGCCTTCCCTCCTGCACATGTTCAGTTTAGCAGACAGCCTAACCGGAACAGCTCGGAGTGCAGTGGGCTCCAGCGCCACCTTGCGGCCGAAGCCGGCTTTAACTATAGCGCAAAAGCCGGATTAGTAACATTGTAACAATCGAACTTTCAACTTGTGCCAAAATGTCTCATAACAGTGGCGATCACTACGGGCCGAAATGATCATTCAATTCCGTGTTTGCACAATAATTCAATTTGATCAATACTATATTGGCTCGATAGAAGCAAGCGGCTGCATTGACGCATGGCTGAGCGCGTGAGATCTGGTTCGTTAATCGGGTCGCATTACTGTCTCTTCAACATAGGAAATGGATGATATCTGGTATATTTTCGACCTGCAGTTGCCCGAATTTCTAAAATGTCAGCTATACTGGTCTTTTCTGGAATAGTTGTCGATATTATCAAATTTACACCAGTTATCATTGAGTGACTTGGGGTCAAGGTTAGAATTTATACCTTCATTTCTAGGGTCTCTTTGCGAAAATTTTTTGAGAGTTCGTATATCTCTTGTTTGTGAATGAAGACACACTGAACAGCTGAAAAACAAACAACTGACGTGTTGATGATTTTTACTTCCAAATGAGCGATTTTTGATCGGATTGGAGCACACCATTCCATTCTCGGAGACGGTCGCACGAGATTTGAGCCATGCAGAAATCGTCAAACTGTGGCTTTGTTCACTGATCGATTACAATTTTATTTTAGGCATACTGGTACGCACTGGAGGTGATAATTTCCATGTATTAAGCAAAAATTGAAATAAGATACGTGATAAACATTTTCTTCAATACTATGTTTGCTTTTTTTACTTTTTTTTCTTCTTTTTTTTTCTTTTGGGGGGGGGATTGCCGAGGCCCCCTAAGCCCTCCGCTGTGTTAAAGTCTTCTATGTCTCATTGCAGGACCGCCATAGTGAAACCGAAAGCGTTCTTTGGACGAGGCAGCGGCCGGACTTGGCTCGATGAAGTAAAATGCACTGGAAGAGAAACCAAAATCTCGGAATGTCCACATGCAGGATGGGGTCGAGAAGACTGTGGACACGAAGAGGATGTTGGTGTTATATGTTCGAACTGAACTCTCTCAACCAATGACCAGATATTGTCAATAGGTCTTGAGATGCAAAGCACCTATACGATTTGTTATGTAGTTGTTTCGTTTAATGAAAATATTTGAGGAAGCCTATAAAAACTGGTGGTTGTACACAATTACCGGACCAGAGAAGAAATATATCATCCATGTATTAAAGCATCACTTTTTTCCAAACTGAGCTGCATATTCTCTCATTCACTAATAGCTACATACTTCGAATGTCTAAGCAGGTTTGAATCACAATGTACAATAAAGACACAACAACATATCGTTATGTTTGCATTGGAGTGTGTTTGACTTCGCATTTCTGGCATCTTTCTTTGTCATTGGTACATCAACCGCACAACAAGAGCACAAATTGGCTTCAATATTTGATCGAACAAATAAAAAAGATATACAGTGACGCCCGTCAACGCCAGTCGTTACGCCTTAACGCCCGTCTCAGCGCATTAACACACTTTCTTAACGCTTTAACGTCGTTTAATGATGCGTTCGAACAAATGTTTCTTTAGTGCTATTGCTCTGACATACGCCGCTTTCCAGTTCATGCCCGAGGTTTTCAACATCGACGCTGTTCTTTCAATTTCCATATGGACTGGGTCCTTATCCAACAATTTCATATGGGTCACGAGGTCGACATACCGCTGACGTAAAGCCCGTCGTAGTGTGGGTACCAATCTGTTATGGACTAAAAGTGCGGCTTCCTCTTTCGAATACCCTTTGCGTTGAAACTTGTTTCCTGTGGCCTCCAACATCTCGCCCAGCTCGGCGTCCATACTTTCTTTGAACAAATCCTTCCATAGCCTCGAGTTCACATTATGTTCTTCAACCTCGGGTTGATCCTTCACGGTTGGGTGATATTCCGGGACTGATGGTATGAAGGGGCCCCGCTGTATGGGGGTGGGTTGCTGCTGCCCTACCAGATGTGGACTCGGTGGATGGTGTCGGGATATATGACGTTGCGGTGATGCCTCGCCGGGTAACAGGTGGGTCGTCAGCCGACGATCTTCCGTGGTATGGGCTTTTAAATCTACGAACAGGTAGCCGTACGGACGGCTTGTCGCTCCTTGAAACGCCTGCATGAAATGGTCGATGTTCTGAGGATAAATTCTACTACCAAACACACGGATTTGTGCTCTGTCAATGGGATTGGAGAACAACACAAAGTATTGGCAGTTCAAGGCAATATCTCTGGACGCCTTCCCTTGAGGAAAGAGATTCTGAGTCAAATAGATGACGGACAGATAGCGATGATGGGACCCTTTGGTGAATAGGTCGGCGATTTTCGAATTGTCCTTGGCCGCACTCATCAGATCATCGAGCACTACAACGTTGGTCTGCTCGGAATCGAAGTAATAGGGTTCGTCTATGTCGTGAGGAATTCCTGGGACAAAGCTCACATTCTGTAATCGCGTAGTTTCGTAGGCGGGCTGCCACTGGCTATACCACCAAACAACACGTGTCGGAGCTGGGATTGCCACACCTTCCTCTAGAAACTTCATCACCAAGGACGTCTTTCCAAACCCCGTAGGGCCGCTCACCGTCATCGTATAGGGATGTCCTTCGCCACTTGGTGGACCTATAGCGGGACTTGGTGGTGTCTCTTGTCTATGCGTTAGACGCATATGTCTGAGCATATTGTCGCGACGAGAGAGTGTTTTTTGACAGAACGGACATGTACTCGACATGGTGCCCGGTCAAAGGATGGATACAGACTGAGGCTAATGGTGTACAAACGACCGTATATGATCACTCACTCACTCACTCACCGTCGTTAGTGCGTCCATGCGTTAAGACGGGCGTTGGGGACGCCTCACGGGCGATTTGCACACCTCACTCACTCACTCACACCTCACTCGGTCCCGTGACCGGAACTGACCTTTGACCCCTGCGCGCGCTAACAATACCGGATAAAATTGCGCGCAGGGGTCAAAGGTCAGTTCCGGTCACGTGAACGGCAGCGGAAGTGACCTCACAGAGGTCATATGCAAATGTCACTTCCGAGCTCTGAGCTCCACACGCTTTGAGCTCCAAGAGCTCCGATCCAAGAGCTCTGTCACACGGGAGCTCCCACCACCACCACCGGGCGTCGACGCCCTCGCGCGTGTGAGTGAGTGAGTGAGTGAGTGAGTGAGGCGTGCAAAACGCCCGTGAGGCGTCCCAAACGCCCGTCTTAACGCATGGACGCACTAACGACGGTGAGTGAGTGAGTGAGTGGTCATATAAGGTTGTTTGTACACCATTAGCCTCAGTCTGTATCCATCCTTTGACCGGGTACCATGTCGAGTACATGTCCGCTCTGTCAAAAGACACTCTCTCGTCGCGACAATATGCTCAGACATATGCGTCTAACGCATAGACAAGAGACACCACCAAGTCCCGCTATAGGTCCACCAAGTGGCGTAGGACATCCCTATACGATGACGGTGAGCGGCCCTACGGGGTGTGGGAAGACGTCCTGGGTGATGAAGTTTCTAGAGGAAGGTGTGGCAATCCCAGCTCCGACACGTGTTGTTTGGTGTTATAGCCAGTGGCAGCCCGCCTACGAAACTACGCGATTACAGAATGTGAGCTTTGTCCCAGGAATTCCTCACGACATAGACGAACCCTATTACTTCGATTCCGAGCAGACCAACGTGGTACTGCTCGATGATCTGATGAGTGCGGCCAAGGACAATTCGAAAATCGCCGACCTATTCACCAAAGGGTCCCATCATCGCAATCTGTCCGTCATCTATTTGACTCAGAATCTCGTTCCTCAAGGGAAGGCGTCCAGAGATATTGCCTTGAACTGCCAATACTTTGTGTTGTTCTCCAATCCCATTGACAGAGCACAAATCCGTGTGTTTGGTAGTAGAATTTATCCTCAGAACATCGACCATTTCATGCAGGCGTTTCAAGGAGCGACAAGCCGTCCGTACGGCTACCTGTTCGTAGATTTAAAAGCCCATACCCCGGAAGATCGTCGGCTGACGACCCACCTGTTACCCGGCGAGGCATCACCGCAACGTCATATATCCCGACACCATCCACCGAGTCCACATCTGGTAGGGCAGCAGCAGCAACCCACCCCCATACAGCGGGGCCCTTTCATACCATCAGTCCCGGAATATCACCCAACCGTGAAGGACCAACCCGAGGTTGAAGAATATAATGTGAACTCGAGGCTATGGAAGGATTTGTTCAAAGAAAGTATGGACGCCGAGCTGGGCGAGATGTTGGAGGCCACAGGAAACAAGTTTCAACGCAAAGGGTATTCGAAAGAGGAAGCCCCAATTTTAGCCCATAACAGATTGGCACCCAGACTACGACGGGCTTTACGTCAGCGGTATGTCGACCTCGTGACCCATATGCAATTGTTGGATAAGGACCCAGTCCATATGGAAATTGAAAGAACAGCGTCGATGTTGAAAACCTCGGGCATGAACTGGAAAGCGGCGTATGTCAGAGCAATAGCACTAAAGAAACATTTGTTCGAACGCATCATTAAACGACGTTAAAGCGTTAAGAAAGTGTGTTACGGCGCTGAGACGGGCGTTAAGGCGTAAAGACTGGCGTTGCCCGGCGTCACTGTATATTCGGTGAATTGGAGTCAATTCCATGGAAATCAGAGCTTCTGAGCTAATTAACCAGGGCGTTGAAGCGTTAAGCTAAGCGTTGATGGGCGTTACTGTCTATAAAAGCAAGCGTATTTCCAAAAACACGCACAGTCGACATTCAACCGTCAACATGGCTTATACTTGCTCTGAGTGCGAACGCACGTTCACCAGACATTACGACATGATGCGACACCAGAAAAATATACATGGGATTGAAGACTCCGAGGAGTCCGTTGAGGCGGATGCTGATACAGAGACTGCTGAGAGTGTATCGACTGATACCGAAACAGAGATTGCTGAGAGTCCATCTAGTGATACGGAGAGCTTGACCTCAGATAGTCAGCCTACATCCGTGGAAAGTGAGGCAGAACCTACCTTCTGGGATCGTATTGTGACAGCAGCTATCAATACTTACGCTGCAGCGATCGAGGACGCCGGAGAGGATAATTTAGAACAGGCATACACCCAAATGCGCCCTCGCATCAGGAAAACAGCCATGGCGATCTATGAACAGTATACCTTACTACCGCTTGAAATGAAAGGCGACCCCACGCACAAGACCAAGCGTCACTTGGAAGAGGCTATGGGGCTACCACCCACCGAGGCCCTGAAAAATGCGATCAGAATGCGCAAACAACTGTTTCAGGACATGCTGCCCGAAGAATATCCAGGCCTGCCCGACGACGCTTAGGTCACACCGAGCAAAGATGGAACTTTTTGAAATGGCGACTTCTGATTGGACAAGAATACATCTAACGGACAGGAACGAATATGACAGCTGCAAATGATGGCCTCTGATTGGACAAGAGTCTTTTTGAGTTGTAAACATACCCAACGCGGCTCGCCCAGCGTTGGTATGATGTAACATGGGGGAAAATAAACTATATGAAAATAACTTCTTGTTGTTGTTGTTCTCTCAAGTGTCATCCTTGTTGTTGTTGTTGTTCTCTCTCTGGTCTATATCCGGATGTAAACCACAGATGAACAGGTCGGTACACGCATTCCTGTCATCCAATATGACCTTGAACTATCACCTGATCTCCCCGTGATTCCCCAAATACAAATTGACATCTTCGCCCACCTCCGGGTCTCTTCGATGACCTCCGTAACATCTTCGGTAACCTCCGTGTCTCTTCGGGCACCTCCGTGACATCTTCGGCCACCTCCGTGTCTTCCTCCGTAACTACCCGACTGTTCCCGTGTATACTAGGATGTACCCGGAACGTCCATCTCTACCCCAAACACACACCCACATACCCCCCCAAATGCCTGCTTTCTACACTACCACCTGCCTGCGCATGCGCAGAATGATGTCAGTTTTACGTCACATCCACCCAGGCGGATGCTCCTTCACATATGCTTCACATTGATACCTCACTCGACTCAATCAGACCATTAGTGGCCCACCTAGACCCCAAAACGTTCCTTCCAATGTACTTTTCCCACAATTCCCTGTCTGCGCATGCGCAGAATGTCGAAAACGATCGACACACTAGTCCAGCGGGATGCCCCCTCACGTATCCTTCGCAACGATACCTCACTCGATCCCATCCGCCCATTAGGGACTCACCTAGACCCCAAAACGTCTATATCCATACCCTTTTCCCGCAATTCCCTGTCTGCGCATGCGCAGAATGTTGAACACGAACGACACACTAGTCCAGGCGGATGCCTCTTCACGTATCCTTCACATTGATACCTCATACGACTCCATATGACCACTAGTGGCCCATCCAGACCCCAAAACGTCTATTTCCATACCCTTTTCCCACAATTCCCTGCCTGCGCATGCGCAGAATGACGATATTCCTAACACCCATCCACCCAGGCGGATGCGCCCTCGCGTATCCTTCGCAACGATACCTCACTCGACCCCATCGGCCCACTAGGGACTCACCTAGACCCCAAAACGTTCCTTCCAATGCACTTTTCCCACAATTCCCTGTCTGCGCATGCGCAGAATGTCGAAAACGATCGACACACTAGTCCAGGCGGATGCCCCCTCACGTATTCTTCGCAACGATACCTCACTCGCCCCATCGGCCCACTAGGGACTCACCTAGACCCCAAAACGTCTATTTCCATACCCTTTTCCCACAATTCCCTGTCTGCGCATGCGCAGAATGTTGAACGCGAACGACACACTAGTCCAGGCGGATGGCCCCTCACGTATCCTTCACATTGATACCTCATACGACTCCATAGGACCACTAGTGGCCCATCCAGACCCCAAAACGGCTATTTCCATACCATTTTCACACAATTCCCTGTCTGCGCATGCGCAGAATGTTGAACACGACCGAGACAGTAGTCCAGGCGGATGCCCCCTCACATAGGCTTCACATGGATACCTCATACAACTCCATTGGCCCATTAGGGGCTCCCCTAGATCCCAAAACGTGTATTTGCATACCCTTTGTCTACTGCGCATGCGCAGAATGACGTCAGTTCCACGTCACACCCATCCCCTCGGATGCTCCTAGACGAATGCTTCACATTGATACCTCATACGACTCCATCGGACCACGAGTGGCCCACCTAGACCCCAAAACGTCTAGCGGGACCCATACCGGGTCCAGTTTTCGACACTAGATGACCACATCCAGACAAAATGGCCAGTTTTCGACACCGGACGTGCCGCCATCTTGAACATACGTGCCGCCATCTTGAACCAGAAGGCAGACGCCGCCATCTTGGATATGTCCCATAATGCACCCGGTCAAAATATTCGCTTCTGATTGGCTGAGGGCAGTGCCCCACCCAACCGGAAGTGAGCGCTCCAAAAATGAGAGGCAATTTACTCTTTTCCTACTACTAGCACGCATATCCAATTAACTGTTTCCCCATTGTTTCAGCAAAAAGATATTTATTATCCGGAAACCATGAGAATATTACATTAGTGTGAAAAGAATAAAGATTATCTTACTCTTAATAAGAGAACAAATACCCCAACGAGATGCTATTTGATTTACGGAGAAACTTCACTACAACCCATCTCGCCCACGGTTTTCATTGTTTTGGACACGAACCACACTGCCGGGGATAACCTCACTTGAGTCACTTGGCAAAATCAGCAGGGGTGAAAGTTGTAACAAAGCTGAACACAAGTTCATATTATTTGATCATATGAATATTTTATACCCGTGAAAACGGTGGCAATATTTCAATGACATAAAAACAAGGTAACGGTGTTGTAATTTGCATGCGACTGGTCTTTCCACCCCCCCCACCCCCCTCCCCGTGATCACCAGACTTCATGATTGAGATCGCCCGGGGCTTGCATAGAATTTGTTCGAAGCATGTGTTGAGGTCAACATGCTGTAAAAATTATAGTGTGAAAGAATTACGTTCCAGACGTCACAGTTCGGGTACAAACTTTTAACCGGTGGCACTTTGCATGCAGCGACAGTGCCAATGCTTCCTAGAGGGGGTCCACTAATTGGTCATTCACTTTCGGACAGACCTCTTCACTTTCTATTTCATGCAACTTCTGACATTGCTGACCTATTTCCATCTGGGCATGCGTAATTGTCTGACCAGTGAAAGCGAAACCACTCCGACCCAAACAATTAACTAGGCGAAGGCGGGCGAAGGCGGGCGGTGGGAGCGGACGGACGTGTTTTGTCGAGCTGCTGCTTTATCCTTTTTTGCGAACTTTGGCGGGCACTACTATCCTTTTTAGTTGACTTATAATGTTCATTAATTGGTGTTCCTTAAACTGATGCTTGCTCTGCGTTTGCAGAGTTTGCGTTACTGCACAACTTTCTGTTTGGTGCCTGGCGAAAAATGCAAACATTCTGCGTAAAACGTGGCATGGCACAACAACAACAACGACATGTTGTTTTCTAAAATGGGGGGATCTATTTTTGCTGATTGTCGCTCTGTGTATTTGTAAAATTCTACTTTTCTCTCAAGAACAACTACATTCTTTTCTGGGTAGACACCCTTCTATTCTCTATCTAAAGCAGGCCTAATTACTGGAATCAAACTCTGCTGTTTACCTTTTTGGAAAAAAACAAAATGGCCGACTGCAAAAGTTAAATAATGCGGGATTACAAAATAGTTTATCTCCTTTTTTGTTCAACATGTTCCATCATTAGAAAGTTTGGACTGGAGCTATGTCAAGCTTAGAAGTATCCAGCTATCTATTCTCTATCTTAAGCAGGCCCAATTACTGGAAACAAACTCTGCTGTTTACCTTTTTGGAAAAAAAACAAAATGGCCGACTGCAAAAGTTAAATAATGCGGGATTACAAAATGGTTTATCTCCTGTTTTGTTCAACATGTTCCATCATTAGAAAGTTTGGACTGGAGCTATGTCAAGCTTAAAAATTATCCAGCTTCATAAGATTTTTTTCTCTCTCTCTTTTTCTTTCTCTCATTAGCAGCACTAGATACTAATATGTTGTATATATAGCAGCTTCATGTAGAGCTTACCAAACAAAGGTTTTATGATACAAGTTTGAGCGTTTACTGTACAGTAGTTTAATAGATACCTGCATGTAGTCTACAGATAGTTGGTAATGCTTCTTAACAAATCGGATCATAACCAGTAAAACTTTCGCAAAGAAATAAGCTTGATCATCTTGGTGTACTGACAATTTTTTGTAGTGCATGTAGAGTCTCGGCACATTCCATTAGACAACTATTCTGGTCAAAATAGTATCCCACGTTTATTCCGCAAATAATAACCATCCTGCGTTTAACTATATCATGATTACATGTAGTGCTTTTATAAGTGATTTAGCCCACAAACTTTGCAGGTAGTTGGTTTCATCATGCAGTGCTTCAAATTTGACTGCTGAGCTACTGATCAAGCTCAAAGAATGTCAAACTTTAAATCTGTAAATATTCTGGGGACCAGGTGCTCAAGCCTGATGGTCCCTATGGATATGCAAGGGCAATCCTAGGGAGCCAGGTTCCTGGATTTTTACATGGTCATAGAGTAACCGGTCTGTGATTGTGCCATACTGAACATATATATGTAGAGCATAATATCTTTATTTTATTTGTTATGTTTTGAAATGTGATTATCTTCCAAATGTATTATATTTCCCATAGTCTATATCACTGTTAGTCTATTCTATGACATGTATCTATATGGTGTGAGTATCATCAGGCATATCTCTGAGGTACATGTATAGGCCAAACCACAGATTACTCTTTATAGAGCTACCATAGGAGATAGTATTTGGGCAATATCATATAAGACTTGCTAGTGCTCAGCTCTGTACTCCACCCCGGTGTCACCCAGGATATGCAAGGGCAATCCTAAGGGTACCCCTATAGGGTGTGGATAATAGATTTTTAGGGTCTGTTAATCAGGGCCAGTGCTAGCGATCTGCTCCGCACTCCAGCCCTGAGTTACCCAGGATATGCAAGGGCAATCCTAAGGGTAGCACCATAGGATATATGGTTAATATAGTTTTAGGGTCTGTAAATCAGGGCAATAACTATCAACATTAAGATATTTATGTAGGTATATGCAGAGATTTGCCACATGTCTGCAGAAGTAAGGAGATCCTTGCGTATCGCGGATCGTGACAGTCATACGGATAACAGCAAAATATCAGTGACTGCTGTTAATTCCATCAAAGGTAACGGTACGTCTAAACTAGCCCAGAAGAAGTCCATAAAACAAAAAACAGATGCCAAACAACACACCAGTAAAACACAAAAGATAGATTTAGATGACTGCCCATGTCGTGCAGTGCCTAGTTCAAAATTCAAATCTCTCAGCTGGGTTCAGTGCTCCCTGTGCAGTCAGTGGTGGCATGGTCTGTGCCTAGGCTTCAATGATCAATTTTGTGCAACACTTAGAGACATTGAATATGCTTGCCCTAAGTGCATTGTCAGCAATATTGAAGGAGAAAATAAAGTACTGTTTGACAGTTTAACAGATGGGCAGACCGAGCAAAATAATCTGATAAAGGTCCCAAATGAGACACGGGACAAGGTCAACACAGATCAGTCCACCGCTAATGACAATATTTTGATTATTGACGGTCTGAAGAAAAGGCCTAATGACAGCCATGAAATCAAGACGGAGATTAGTAGGGTTAAACCAAAGGCAAAGTTCATCTGGGCCTACCCCTTAGTCAGAGGAGGAATCGCCATCCATTGCAAATCTGAGGGAGATAGGGACATCCTTAAACAAGACTGGGCTGATGATAGTTTTTGGGGGTCAAGGAAAAAACATTCGGACACACAACAAATCATTAGCATCCACATGTAGATGTGTAATTAAAAATGTTCCGAAATATCTCAGTGTGACAGAGCTGGAGGATTCCATATCCAAACAGCTTCAACTTTCTGGAAGTTTATCTGTTCGAAGACTACATTATAGAGATAGTCACAGACCATTGCCAGTTATAGTGGCAGACTGTGCCTCCCAGCAGGATTTGGCAGCTATCCTCGCTAGTTC